>CABHPQ010172643.1:4459-40621 GCA_902168405.1 Peromyscus aztecus | reverse complement strand
TGTAATATATAATTAAAAATACAGAATAATTAGTCATCTATGATAACCAAACTTATAGTCATGTTAGTTAACTTTTCTAGGTATACATAGATACATTTCAATTAGGTAGGTAATCTTCAAACACTTCAAAGACCTATAGAATATGGCATTTAAAATAACTTAAGAACTTAGACTTATCTGGACAAGGAGACATGTCTGCTCCTGGCAGCACCAGTTACTTCAAAGATGATGAAGGACATAGAAGAAACCCATTAATAAAGTTTGCTTTCTTTTTGGCAAAAGTTAGCCATTGGGGGAAAAAATGTCCTTGCCTTGACTGCTTGACAGATGTTGTATAAACTGGACATACAGGACCTATAGGAAAATGACCACTGAATTGTGTCAAAACAAGGCAAGATGGTCCTTCTGGTTCCTGCTTCACAGAGGAGACTACCAGACATTGTGCAGGACACACAGAGAAGCAACTTAGAGACCCTTGGCCTATAGGTTGAAGATGGATGCCCTAAGGTTTCAGGGGAACTTAGGATGACTGTTTAGGCAGCCAGCTGTCTCTGTCATTTCCAGAATTTTGGAAGTTCTTTACAATGCATTTCCTGTTTTCTCAGGTAATATTATATCCTTCTGGGGTCTTTGATGTAGTTGAAGACTAGATAGTTATAATTTTTCTTAGTTGTCATAAAAGATAGATTAGGTATGAAAATTATAACTCACAAATATAGGATAGATGATAGAATGTTTCCTTTAACTTTGCCAAGTACAAATAGACTAGATACCATAACGTAATTCTTGCTTGAAAACTGTTTTATTGTATGTAATTTTACTATATTAAAATTAAAACCTTCTTTTTTGATGAGACAGAAAAGGGGAAGTGCTGTGGGATGTCTTTTTGTATACTGTGAATATGTGTGGTTCTGATTGGTTGATAAATATAGCTGTATGGCCAATGGTGAGGCAGAATAAGGTTAGGTGGTGTATTCCAACTGGAGAGAGAGGAGAAGAAAGGAGAGTGGGGAGATGCTGTGAGCCACTGCCAGGAGAAGCAAGATGTAAAAGCACCAGTAAGCCATGAAGCCATGTGGAAATGCATAGATTAATAGAAATGGACTGAGTTAAGTTGCAAGAGCTAGCTAGCGAGAAGCTTGAACCATTAGGCTATACAGTTTGTAAGTAATATAAGCCTTTGTGTGTTTACTTGGGTCTGAGCAGCTGCAGGACCAGTCAGGACACAGAAAAACTTCCAATTACAGTCTGGTACCACATAGGCAGCATAGACTGATGATGAATTACTTGGTTCAGAGGGTAGAAATAGTGTCACCCTATAAGTTTATTGGGATAAATTGAGACAGCTAGGGCACATGGGTATATTAAAATCACACTAGATGAAGAAAACGATATAAATCCCTCATCTGAATCCCATAACGTGGCCGACACCTAACACTATGATGGTCTAGTCCCACCACTGACCTTTCATCTGACACCCAGTGTGTACATGAAAGACTGACAGACAGAGGACTCCTGGCTATCCCTGAGGCTTTGGTTCATTTTGATGTCCCAGCTCACCTGTCTACATGTGGATGAGCTATTTCTGTGTGACTTGTATCTGCCTTTCACCTTGAGCTCAACTCTACCAATTCTGTCTCCATCCTGACTCTCTCATAGCCTCAAGCCTCAACAATAGCTTCTTCTCTGTGCCTGGTTTTTGGTTTGTTATCAATCCAAACACTACTTAACAGTTTGTGAGCTCACTTCTAAAACCTCTTAAACACTGATATAGCCTAGTTAACTTCCATTCATTCAGTAAGCCACTTATACACACAGAGAGAGACTTATTTACCATACATTTTGTTAATATTCATAACCAATATTAAAACAAAAGAACCCACATTAATCTTGGCCAGGTTAGCAAGGTAGGTAAGATTATCTGAGAGATTGCTGCCCTTAAAACTGCAATACCTTATGAGTTTATTGTTATTCAGTAAATCCTAACAATTTCAAAACAAACACAAACATGTTCATCTGTGGTTTTGATGGTACTCTCTCACCTAGATGTCTATTTCACAAAGTTATAGACCCAAGAAAGAAAGTCCCAAAGAGCTTAAATTTAGTTAAGATAGAAACAACTCATTATTTTGCCAAAGCAAGCATATTAATCCTTGTAGTTAGTTGTTTTTTACTCTTTTGGCTCTTTGGCTTTTTTGGGGGGGGCCCACCACTCAGCTCACAAATAAATCACACATGGAGGCTTATTCTTTCTTATAAATACCTGGCCTTAGCTTGGCTTATTTCTAGCCAGCTTTTCTTAAATTATTCCAATCTACTTTTTGCCTCTGAACATTTTCCTTTTCTAACTTCTGTATATCTATCTTACTTTCACTCTTACTCCATGGCTAGCTGTGTTGCTGGCCTCTAGTGTCCTCCCCTCCTTGTTCTCTTGCTCCTTCAATATTTTCTCTCCTTTTCTCCTTCTGTTTATTCTCTCTGCCTGCCAGCCCTGCCTATCCTTTCTCCTGCCTTGTTATTGGCTGTTCAGCTCTTTATTAGACCAATCAGGTGTTTTAGACAGGCAAAGTAACACAGTTTTACAGAGTTAAACAAATGCAACATAAAGCAATGCAACACACCTTTGCATCACTAAACAAATATTTCACAGCATAAACAAACGTAACACATCTTAAAATAATATATTACAACAGATTCTCATTGTTTATAGCATTGGGAGATGATAATGAAGGACAAACTGGTTGGTTCACTATGAGTCTTACACTATTGAACTGCATATGTGATTGTATTAAATATGGCTTTTTGTTGCTATTATCTTTATGGTTTTTTTTTTTTGGTTTTTTTTTGAGACAGGGTTTCTCTGTGTAGCTTTGCGCCTTTCCTGGAGCTCACTTGGTAGCCCAGGCTGACCTCGAACTCACAGAGATCTGCCTGCTTCTGCCTCCCGAGTGCTGGGATTAAAGGCGTGCACCACCAACGCCCGGCTTATCTTTATGCTTATTACAGTGGGAAAATGGTATTTTTAAACCTTTTTCAGTTTTAATCAACTTACTCCAAAAGAAGGGAGGTTAGTGCTACGCCTCCCTGGCTCCATCATAATAACAATAATGCTGATTAAGGTAATGCATATTCATTGATAAGTATTATGAGCTAAGTGCTCAATATAGATTTTCTCATTAACTTCAAAACAATCCTGTTTTCAATACTGTTGTGTGGTAGTTTAAATGAGAGATCCTCTTCATAGGATCACATATTTGAATACCTGGTTCCCAGTTAGTGGCACTCTTTAGGGGTGTTATGGAACCCTTATGAGGTACAGCCTAGCTGGAGGAAATACATGACTGAGGACTGACTTTGAAGGTTTATAACATCCCCCCACTTCCTGTGTTTCTTTCTCTCTTTGCTTCATGTGTACATGATTGGCCAGCTTCCTTGCTTCCTACATGCCATGACTTCCCCACTTTTATGGACTCTATCTCCCTGGAATATAAGCCAGAATGAAGTCTTTTTTCCTTTAGTTGCTTTTGGTGATGGTATTTTATCATAGCCACAGAACTAATACCTGTTGCTATAAGTGTTTTGCAGATGAAGATGCAGACACACAGCAGCTAACTTGCTTGTCCATGTTCCCATGCAGAACATAGCCATAAACTCTGCCCATGTGATTATGACCCTAACATATTTGCCACATCATGTTACTGTTGTTGGGGGCTGTAGGCAATGATTCTTGATTGTGTACCTGGCCCAGGGAAGACTGATGTTGCTGTATTCCCCAGGCCTTATTACAGTACATAAACCCATTTCCTGATGAGATTATGCCTACTGGAACCAGAAACTAAGCAAGTAAAGTTAATAAATCTACTTATGCCTAGGAACATTGGTGGCTGAATGTGAAGAAGGCCAAAGCAGATTTAAAGTGATTGAAACGACACAAGGTGAAGTAGATGAATTGCAAAAGCATGTATGAACAGTATTGCAGGAGAGAAGTGAATTCAGTATCAATTCAATTTCTGACCATGTGCAGAGGGAAAACAAGGGTAAGAGAGTAGAAGAGTCAAGGGTAATGAACAGCTTTATTACTTTTTTTTCATTGTGCTACTACATATGGGTTTCTGCTGCTATTTATTAACATGCAGAGAGGTTCAAGTTACCGTAGGATGCTGATCATAACGTTCTGGGAGGCTCATTGACACGATGTGGTAGAAAATGTGATTTGAAGTCTGATGATCACTGCAGACCAGCTGCTCTTCAGTACTGTCAAATCCTGAGGATAATTTAGAAATTGAAAGTAAAGTCCTTTGAACAGGCAGGCTTGGTCCTTCTGGGTGAGTCAGTCATTTTTCATCTGTAGATGAGTCTCTTTGGGTGACTCAAGGGTTGGTGTATAGTTTCCAATCAAGCTACCTTGGTTGTTCAATATATATGTTATCTAGCTTTGAGTAGTGTAGAGACTTGGATGTTTACACAAACAATCCTCAGATGTCACCATTTTCCATTTAAACTTTGACTGGCCTGGGTCAGAGTCTAAGGACATCATTTACAATGTGTATTTGTGGGCCAGATGTATAGCCTTCTCAATATCCTTTTCTCACTATAAGATGAGGATAGTTATGATTGCAGAGCCTCACAAATAGCACACTATCTGGAAAGGGTTTGGTAGAGCCCCAGCACATAGCAGCCTCTTCATGAACAACATTAAATATAATTATGTAAAGTGACAATATGGTGCCAAGAACACAGAGAAACTCACTGCATATTGGCTGAGTTGAATAAATGAAAACTGAGTAGCTGTCCTCAAGCAGTAAAGCTGCTTTTTAGGTCTAGCTGTTGCTATTATTGTTAGCATGACTCTAACAAATAGCAACTGAAACTGTGTTACCGGGAAGGTGTGCCAATGAAGCATGACCCAGCTTGTCAAGAGGTTCTAGAAGAATATGGCCACATTAGTAGTCCTTAAATCACGACTTATAGGTAGGTTGCTAACTGGAGTGTCTATAGAGCCCGCCTTGGTTGTAGATAAGTCACTTATCCTTCAGTTTAGGGAATGTACTGGTTAGTTTTTGTCAGGTTGACACAAACTAGAGCACTTGGGAAGAAGGAATCTCAATTGCAGAATTGCCTCCACTAGGTTAACCTGGAACATTTTCTAGACTTGTAGTTGATGGAGAAGAGTCCAGTCCACAGAAGACAATGCCAACCCTGGCTAGGTTGTCCTGGGTTAGATAAGATTTGAGCTAGGAGGCAAGCCAGTAAGCAGTAGGTCATGGCAGTGGTTCTCAACCTTCCTAATGCTGCACCCCTTTAATACAGTTCCTTGTATTGTGGTGACCCTACCAGCCATAAAATTTTTGTTACTACTTCATAACTGTATTTTTTACTACTGTTATGAATAGTAATGTAAATATTTTTGGAGATAGAGGGTTGCTAAAGGGGTCTCGACTCATGGGTTGAGAACTATTGCTCTAGGTCATCTGCTTCAGTTCCAGCCTCTGGGTTCCTGTATTGAGCTTCCCTGGCTTCCTTCCATGATGGACTATTATCTGTAAGCTGAAATAGACTCTTACCTTTCAAGTTGCTTTTGGTAAGTGTTTTAACACAGCAACAGAAATGCAGATTGGGACAAGGGTAGGTCAAACGATTATAAACTGATAATGTGGGCATGGTACTAAAATTATCGTTTATATATTCTATTTATTAAACATGTAAGGCTATTCTGCTGTTATGCAAATGCACCCCCACAAGCCTAATAGTCTCTGTTGTGCGTTTTTCAAATAGATTTCTCTTTGTCTTCCAATTTTTTTAATGTTGGCAGGGATACAGAGAAATGCGTTAGAACTATGAGAAAGGCATTAGTGCCAGGATCATGGTAAATAACCTCTGTGTCATAGGGAGCATGCAGGGCTGTTGTCACTAGGGTACTTGTGCCCTTTTAGTGAACACTGCTCAAATCTAGCTGGATTTTACCATGAAGGAATTTGGGCAAATTATAAGAGCTTCTCATTTCTCAAGAGAAATTGAAATTAGCAGTCTGATACGAAATTCACTAAATTCCAAGGTTGCCACAAATATTTTCGAAACCCTACATGGATGAATAAAGGCTATTTTCCAGTTGAACATGGCCCAGGGGTGTTTGTGATAGAGGGCTGGCTTCTCTGAAATACTCGTCATCTATTCATTGACTGAGATGCGAATACTAAGGTTGGTACTAGAGGGACCCAGTTTCTGAACCTGTGATTGGAGCTCAGTGAGCAGTGAGGGGATGAAGTAGGGAGGCTAGAACTGGAAATGAGCCTCAGCCTCTGGATAAAGCAAACATAGCAGCAGCTGGGCAAAGGTGTCAAAGAGAGCTATGCAGGTGCATCAGAGTGTTCCTAGAGCCACACAGGAGGGAAAGGTTTGAGTGCAGGGGCAGGTGGATAAGAGAGAGACAGCATTCACAGAGCAGACTGCAGACATCTCTCCATAAAGCCTGTATGTAGGAAAAGGCCTGTCTGCAGGACCACTGACAAGAGAAAAGGATTAAGAAGAATGAGGCAGACATGAACTAGAAGTGGAAGCTGAAGATTTGGTTTCTAGTGTGGAGTCAATGAGGTTAAGAACAGACAACATGGTGCTGGCAAGATAGATCAGTGGGCAAAGATGCTGGCTGTGCATTCCTGCAGACCTGAGTTTTAGCTCCAGAACTCATGCAAAGGTGTAAGGAGAGAACTGACTCCACACAGCTGTCCTCTGATCTCCACATACATTCCATGACACATGTGCCCACACACATCACACACACACATGCATACACAGATGCACAGACACACAAGAGTAGTAAACAAATCAACAGCCTGTTGTAGAGTCTCCCAAGTAAGAGGACCAGGTCTCTCATTTGGCAATATAAAACAGGCTCAGCCCCAAAGCCCAAGGTGGAGGGATAAATATCTGAGACAGAGAAGGAACTAGAACAAACCAGAGTTCTGACTAGACTTCAGCTGTAAAGCAAAGAACCAGGAAGCCAATGTCAAGAGAGCTGATCTGTCTTTACAACAAGAGAACACATTCATGTTGATAAGGTGTAGAGAGAACCATGAATACAGTCCATTTGCACTAAAGATGAGCTTATATGGATGAGGGCTTGGAGGGACAAATTGGGCTTCTCTTAAGGAAAAATCCTTTCTGAAAACACTTCCAAAGTGGTTCTTTTGAAAAACAAGAGATGCCCAACAACAGTGCATGATTCTTGCTTAGCATTTCAGCTGTCCTTTAGAACTTGCTGGGTAGCCTGGGGAGGGCCTGTCAGATGATCTCTTTGCAAGAGAGGTCAATGAACTTCTTGGAAAAAGAATATACTTAAAATGAAGATAAGCCACAAAAGGGTGACTTGACTCAGCAAGGCAATCTAAACTATGATAGAGGGTCAGGATCAGGGTGAAAAAATTTGTATAGTGATTGTCATTGAGAGTTTATCTTGATTGGAACTGACCCAGGTCCCAGTAGACTCATGGGTAAGTCACACTGAAAGCAATTTTGAATTTAAAATCCTTAAACCATGCCATCAAATATTCTGAGCAGTGCTCGGAAATATTGGCAAAGGACTTCCTACCTTATCAGATACACCAGGACACTTTTGACATATTGGAAGCTTGACTTGATGGTAAGAGGCAGAAACCCTTGGTGGTGTTCTGGTGTCTTGCAGGAGACTGACCCTGTTTTGGTTGAAGGTGGGCAGAGCTATAGAGTTAGGGTATAGCAGAAGAAGGTCCACTTACAGTGCCTCTAAGCAGAGTTCATGTGTGTTCATAGATGAGGCATCTTCTACAGACAGGAATACTGGGATATATCAAGAGACCAAACTCTTGCTTGAGTAGGCAGGGTAAGGACCACAGATGGTTACTGTTCCCATAACCTTTTGGATGCTTACAAGTTGTTAAAGCTTAGTAAACACTTATGTTCTGTTGGGATGTGAAATACTCATGCTCTTCTGCTATCAGGCAAGAGTACTCAGTGGGTCCTTGTTTCTGTGTTAGACCCGAGCTGTTCTGACAGCGTTCACAGCACCTTGAAAGTTAGTATCTTTAGGCTCCTTGCCCATAAGATGCTATTTCTAAGAAACCACCTGGCCTGCGTCATTCTTTATAATTTAGGAGAGAAACTAATTCATTATATTTAAAGATCTATTAATAGATATATAAGGGCACATGCACATTTTCACACATATACACATACCAAAGAAGTCAGAAATATGAGGAAAAAGGAGTATTTTGGAACTGGTGGTCATGGCATCTGTTGTTTGAAATGCTGGGTCTCACTGATCTCAGCCATAGCACCTTCATTTAAAGTGGGGCTTTGCAGGACCACAGGTGAAAGAGAACGTGCAGAGAGGGAAGGGATAGGCTCCTGTCTCGCTTTGAAGTCTGTGCAGAAAATTAAGTGGCTTGTTAAAAGGCTCAAGTCATAAAAATGTGCTGGTTTCTCTAGGAATAACACTGTGTAAGAAGCATATTAATTCTTTCTTTCTGCAAGCCTTTTCTGGAATAGGGTTTAGATCAAGAAAACAACCCCTCCCCTCAAATAAAGTGTCGTACATTGTTAGGCAATTATATTGTAAAATTTTACCCCCATATATAGGGTGTCTTTGGCAGACACTTGTGGTCCCGTGTTTTTCATTGTAAGTGGCTGATATCAGTACTGACATCTTCCAGATGTTACCAGCTTTGATTTTTTCCCCCTGTGTTGCAAACGAGTTGGCATGGAAACAAGTCTTTGCTGGCAACATGACATATGATTCAAGGCAAAATGCATTTTAACACAGATGAATAGTTCAGGAATCTGCCTTTAACAAAAGTCATTTCGAGAGCTGTTTTGAATCTGCTGGTGTTTTGTGACAACTTTTTCAACTTAGATGGGAAAAATCAAAGCACTCCATGTTATGCAATGTAGCTATTGCTAAAATGCAAGTTCACTCTCCCACTGCAGAAAACCTTCAAGTTTACAAATGGACTTTAGTTATAAGGTATTGGAACAAAAAGCCTTGTTCAGTGGAAATTACCTACTTGTTTTTAAAGAACGAATCTCACTAAAACAAAACAAATATAGGCTGGCAGTGTGCTCTTCAAACCAAGGGCTTGGACTATAATTATTCCAAAATATTTGGATTTTTTTTCCTCTTAAGAGGGCCGTGGAGAAATAGGGAATAAACAGATTCTTTTTATGTTGCCCATGAGCTGCTATTGTTCACTTATAGAGACTCCACCAAAGGCTAGGAGCATAGACTAGTCTAAATACTCCGATTTGGTTTGTTTGTTTGTTGGTCCCGGATACTGATAAGTTCAAAAAGCCATTTATTTCTGGGCACAGAAGGAAATACCTTCCTCCCTGGTGTTCTTGCAGGTCAATATGCTGCAAGATTTTAGGGAACTGAGCTATGAGTGAAAAGAGCAGAAGCCACTACCACACCCAAGCATTGAGCTCCAGACTTTTCAGACCCTCTCCCCATTTCATGGAAAGGGATGATCACATGCTTCGGAGAAAGAGAGCGGTTATAGAGTGTGAAGTCAACACTAGCTTTGGCCTTAGTGACCACAGTAGCAGAATCTTCAAAGCTATTCCATGAGATACATGAAGCTGGGTGGAACATAAAGCTTCTTGTGTGTTTGTGAAGGCATTGATATTCTGAATTTGCAGAATTATGTAGAAAATTCAACTCCTGTGTGCCATGGTTGAAATTATTCCTCTGAAATGGAGGCTTGGTGTCCGGATAACAGTATTCTGCATTAATGGTGTACTGTGAATGAAATCAAGGGACAGTGGACGGTGCACAGCTGCTAGAGAGCAGATAAAGGGTTTGGCTTCCAACACTCTGGTTTTGATGTGCTGGTGGAAAATGCCACTACAAAATGCCCACTTCAGCTCATGAAAACCTGCTGACAAAAATTTGGTCACCAATGTATATATGTAGGTGGTTGTTGAAGGCAGAACCATGGAATTCATAAGAAATGGGGATGGCACAAAGCAAGAAACTCAGGAAGTCTGACTAGGCCTTGACCACAGACAAAGCTCTTCTATGTTCTCCACAAGTGAATGAGGTCTTTCAGGTTCTATTGCAATATTCCTAAATCTTGCATTTACTTGTTCATATCTCTAGTTTAAATTTCTACATTAAGAAAAATCCATAAGGTGCTAGAGAGTTGGCTCTGTGGCTAAGAACACTGACTGCTCTTCCAGAGGACCCAGGTTCAATTCCAAGCACCTACATGGCAGCTCACAACTGACTGTAACTCCAGTTCCAGGAATTTGACACCCTCACACAGACACACATGCAGGCAAATCACCAATGCTCATAAATAAATAAATTATTTTAAAAAAGAAAAATACATAAAAATAGTAATAATATGAATCTATGAAGCACATTCAGCACACACCTCTCATCAGGCTTCTTACCCTGTGGACATATATCCTATGCCATATATCCTGTGGCATAGACATCCTGTGGACCAGGAGAAGCCCAAAGATATGAAATGATCTTTGCTATGAAGACAAAAACTGCCTTGGAGATGACTCGGTTAAGGTGATACATGGATTCACGGATCATGGCATTTCCATGCTGAAAACATTCAAGGTTGGTCTTGTTGGGGCTGGAGAGATGGCTCAGTGGTTAAGAGCACTGGCTGCTCTTCCAGAGGACCCAGGTTCAATTCCCAGCACCCACATGGCAGCTCACAAGTATCTTGTGACTCCAGTTCCAGAGGATCCAACATCTTCACACAGACATACATGCAGGTAAAACACCAATACACATAAAATTAAAAAAAAAATAAGTAAATTGTTTTAAAAAAGACTCGCCGGGCGGTGGTGGCGCACACCTTTAATCTGTGTCTGTAGTGCTGTATCTGAAGAAACTGTAATCTTTAATCTTTAATCCCAGCACTCGGGAAGTTAATCTTTAATCTTTAATCCCAGCACTCGGGAAGCAGAGCCAGGCGGATCTCTGTGAGTTTGAGGCCAGCCTGGGCTACACAGAGAAACCATGTCTTGAAAAACCAAAGAGTATTTTTTTTTTTTTTTTTTTTGCCCACAGCAGAAGGGCTGCCCTCTGGTTTAAACAGATGCAGGCTATGTATTTACAGGTCGAAGCCACTTGCTGCTGTGGGCTTTACTTTTTGCATCTTCATGGGGTCTTGAACTGGATAGTTTCTATTAAGTCTCCACATGAGAAGCTTGACTTCTTCTGTTCCCACATGCGATGATGGCCTGTCACTTCATGTCTCTCTCTGTCTGGGGTGCAGGTCTCTATTTTTATTTTCCTTGGTAGCTTCTTTAGCTGGTCCTCTTGCCAATTATTTTGATAAAACAGAAATCTCTGGTCAAAAGATGGCTTGGTGGCTAGAGGTACCAAGCCAGTTGGAAGGAGAGAGCTGACTCCCACAAGTAGTCCTCTGACCTCCACATGCAGGGTTTGGTGCCAAGGATTCTTAAATATTTTCAGAATAGAAATGTGATGACTCTCTCCATAGTCTCCGTACTTACACATGTATGCACACACACATACACACACACACACACACACACCAACACACACACGCCCTGAATAAATCTGAAAACAAAACATAAATCTTACCATATGAATATCCTATTTAGAATAGTCAGTGTTTTCCTAATGCATACAGTTGAAGCATAAACATAGCACATAAATTTTTCTAAACATGGTTTACTTTCCTAGCCTCAGTTCTTGAATTTCATAGTGGCTTCCACAATTAGTATGCATCTACTCTAGCAATGCATATATATATATATATATATATATATATATATGGTTGAAAGTGCCCAGCTGCAGCCCCTTCCTGTCTAAAATTTTTTTGACATTTTGAGCTGCACTTACTCTAAGTGGATGTTACACACAGAGTCCTCCTTCCCTAACTGGATACTTCCTAATCACTCTTTGTGATAGTTCTTCAAATGATTCTTCTTGAAGCGCTCTTGGTAGACAAAGTAAGCCACCCATTTCTGTATAACTTTCCCACACTGTAGTGCATACTATGGAACTATTACTTAGGGGTGTGTCGTCTACATTATCTACATCTCTATGACCAATAGATTACTGATTCTTCAGATACAGGAGTCCAGAGAATCATATTACAGCATCCTCACCGTCCTGGTTAGGGTTTACTGCCCAATCAAATGAAGAGATGCCTGCAGCAGAAACACAATGACTAAGCTTTGTAGTAGGAAGGTTTCTCTGGTCCTGCCTGGCCTCGTGGTACTGAAGCCACTTATAAAATAACCAGTCAGAGGCTGAATATTATTTACAAACTGTGTGGTCTATGGCAGGCCTCTTGCTAGCTGTCTCTGATATCTTGAATTAACCTATTTCTATTAATCTCTCTTTTGCCACTGTGGCTTACAGGTGTGGTGGCATGTTGTTCCTTGGGTGGCAGGCTGGCATCTCCCTTTGCCTCTGCCTGTCTCTCTCCTGGATTTCCTGCCTGGCTATAACCTGACTTGCCATAGGCCAGAGCAGCTTCTTTATTAACTAATGGGAACGACATATATTCACAACATATAGAAAGACATCCCCCAGCAAAGCTGACATTTCCCAATTATAGTAACAATTTGAATCAGTTTGATGGAATATTTTCTACATGCAAAGTTTTGTTTTCTAGGCTTACATAATGACTAAGGCTCTGCTTCCACCTCTAAGACCATGCCATTCTATCTCAATTACACATACATTGTGACTGAAGATTTTTTCCAGGGAGCTTGCCCTGTCTTTAATAGTATGCCATGTTTGTGGAGTATAGTTAACCTCAGAAAGCCAGTATTTACTGAACAATGCAGTTATTACCATTTCATATTATATACTAGCATTTAAAACTGTGTAATACATGTCCTCCATAAACCAGATGGTCTACAGATATGTTTACAAAGTGTCATAAAGAGCAGTTGCAAGTGCTCATCACACAGTAGGTGCTTTGTAAACAACCACCATAGATTTTGTATACTGACACAGCACTAGGAAGTCCAGAGAATCTCTCTACAGTCTCACTCACCGGGCAACGCTTTCCACGTGCCTGAGGGCCACTGTGCAGTGAGCTACTGCTTGGACTGCTTATTTATGAAAGTTCTTTATAGCATTTAGTGGTTGGATTGCAGCCTTGGGGCACCCAGGAGCCCTGCTTCTCAGTGTTAATTTCAGAATGATGTGGCAAGATGGGAGAGCTCTCATCCTAGGCCACCAGCAGCACAGAGCGATTCCCTCTGCCATCTGAGTGTGAGTTCACAGTGCAGGAGGCGAGTCTTCCAGTTCTGTGCTGGAGGCCTGTCACCGAGGGGATACTGCGGTGAGTGATCAGAGTTCACACTGCTAAGGCAAAGCAGAAAATGATTTCTTATTAGCACTATCTGTAGCATTAATAATAGCAATAGCCATGAAGTAACAAAACAGTCTCTGTGTTTGAAATATAGAAGTGAAGTAATTGGTCCAGAAAGACATTATCAGCTGGAATGTTCCATATTTGCTTGATTTACCACCTTCAAGCAGTTCAAACAGCTTCACCCAATAAACTTAAATGCCCAAACTGTCCTGCCTCTGCACAGGAACATCCTTTATATTCTTGTTTCTATAGTTCTGAACACTTGCTGCAGAAATAAGAAATCAGAGGAGACCCAATTTATTTTACTGATATTTGAAGGTAATTTTTCCCTTAATGAATGCATCTGTTTGGATGATAAACTGTCCATTAGCCAATGCTCAAGTGTTTTTATGCTCTCTGTTTTGATTACAGAGCTTTTAATGTAGTGTTGCCTCTGCTCTCTTAGAATTTGTGCTGTGATCCAGTCATTTGCCAAAAAGAACAGATTGGAGAAAAGGCCCGGCTGATTTTTCCTTCCTCGAGTATTTTAATTTATTAAATAAATGACCTAATAGACTGCATCAAGTCGTATTTCTCTGCTTTGTACTGACCATATTGAGAGTTCATCAGTTTCAGAATGCTAATTAGATGTCAGTATCCCATGTGTAGGAAGAGATAATGGCTCCAGCACAGAGAGCACATAATATCCAAGGCTAGACTCTGTTTCTGGTACCCAGAACAACTGCAGGACTTGCTGGATTCTTTCTGCTTTTCAAAGGGGTGGGTATGCCACTTGCTTCCTGTCAGACTCATGAGGAAACGTGTTCAGTGTGGTGTGAGCAGAAGACACCATACAATGTGGGGCGTTAGTTACACAGTTGCTGTTTCTGTCACATTGTTCGTGGGAATTACACATCGAAATTCCCCCGTAGCGACGGCTCACAGTGGGCACGGGGAGGATGCGAGAACACAGGAGAGAACTCAGATGATGTACAATATGGTGACGGTAGTTAACAGCGCACGGTATTCTTGAACGAAAAATGCAGAGAGGATATGTTCTTTTCACAAGAACTAAAGCCATGCTAGCTGATGTCTGAGTTAATTAGCTAGATTTACTTCATCTGCAATACACGTACACGTCAGAGCATCTGATTATACAGGATTCATGCATGCCGTCTTATGTCTTATCAATTAAAACAATAAATTAAAAATAGAATTCAAGTGATTAATAGTGTGGTCTTTTAGTCTCGTTGCCTTTCAAGCTACCTTTGGAAATGAGTACGTATTTATCTTACATAAACACTCTCTGTTTCGGCTTCCTGTCAGAATTGGTATACGCTTTAGTTCAGTGTGGGTTCTGCTTCCAATGTGAGAAAACAGCATTTGACAGTGACATCCAGGTTCACCAGACCTTCATGGATAAAACTACGGAACAATATTAAGCTGTTTTGACAAGTAACTTTGCATTTCCTTAGTATTTATTCTGCAGTATCACTTGGAGCCTGACCCACTAAAGAAGTAATCTTCATGACACTAACTTGCATAAATAAAGGCCAAACAAACTTTGGATGCAGTGATGTATCCAGAGATATATGTCATTGAAATCCAATATTTTTCTCAAGCAGAAATAGATAAAAAATCATGTGCGTATGCCACAGTTTTTTTTTGTTTGTTCAGTCACTGGTTTATACACTTAAAAGGTTGCAAAATCCATCCCTCTCTCCCAACGAAAAACCTCATTTAAACTACACTCTAAATTTTAGACAACTGTCGTATTAGATAGAGCCCTTCAAGTTAAAGAGGGTATATCAAGACTGGAGAATCCTCGGCCACCACTGCATTAAAGCTACCTGATACTCTATAGGGCTCATATTTGCAACATTTTAAGGCTCCCAGGAGCAGTGTTAAAAAGGCAACTTTAAATATTCATGTGCTAGAATAATATTTAATAGTTCTTTCATGAAAAAAAAAGGAAGAGAAAAAGAATGGCCAGTAACAATAGTCAATTTGGGTAGACTAGTATTTACAATGAAGGCTTGCTTCTCTCCATTTTCAGTAAAGACATTGCTGAGAATATGGTGCATATTGTAGTTAAAAAAAAAAACCAAAAATGCATATCACTTTCTCCTCAATATGTTAGATATGAGAACTCCAGAGTATGGAGGGTCAAGGGCCTCACAGCCCATGTGCACCAACGGGTCCTGCTGCCACAGTGACCACACCCTGCTACTCCGGCAAGGTGCAACCCTCCTGATCTACCTTTGGCTTGATGCCAGGCGGTGGAAAAGGAACTGATGAACTTTCTGGTATTCCGCCTCTGGCTTACGTGCTTCCCAAATCCTGATCCCGTCATTTTTTCAAAGTAATTATGCGAACTTTTCAATGTCCCTTCTCTTCTAGGCTATTTTTCACTGGCAGTCATAGCTGTCATTTGGTGTTGAAATGTGTAAAAATTCCAGAAGTGAGCATGTAATCGGGTTGTTTGGAAAGATCATTTTTTTTTCCATTTTTAATTTTTATGGTTCAAATACACAAAACCCTCCACCAGTTAAGGGAACCCGTGTTGTTGTATTATTATAGCAGGAAGCTTCAGAGTCCTGAAAGGAAGGATAAAAGAAAATCTGGTGAACCAGGAAACCCTGGAAGAACACTGCTTCCGGTGATACAGCAATGCTACACTCTTGGTGATTTAATTGTCTTTTTAGATAGATAAATCAAAAGGAAAAAAAAAACCTAATAGTAAAGCATTTTGATTTGTCACAGGAACCTCTCTTCATAGTCACACACAATGGGGAACCTGGTAACTATGGAAATGCTGGAAAACTAAGAGAAACTGAATACCTGTATTTGGCTCTCTGTTTTGGAGTGGAAAACTTAAGAAAAAATGTAAGGGAAATGGATTTCACCCACTCTTAACTCCTCATTACCTAGTGCAGTTCCTAGTACATAGTAAGTAGATGCTTCTTAAATACTTATTCAATGGAGGAAAACATGGGTGAATTGCTAGTCTGCTAAAATCCCGAACTATCCTCAAAATCTCAAGGTGGGAATTAATAATCTTCAAAGGATATCTGATGTGGGATGGTCTGTATGTCAAATGTGTTGCTCTGATTGGTCAATAAATAAAACACTGATTGGCCAGTAGCCAGGCAGGAAGTATAGGTGGGACTAACAGAGAGGAGAACTGAGAGACCAGGAAGGCAGAGGGAGTCACTGCCAGCTGCCGCCATGACAAGCAGAATGTGAAGATGCCGGTAAGCCATGAGCCACGTGGCAAGGTATAGATTTACAGAAATAGATTAATTTAAGATGTAAGAGCTAGATAGCTAGAAGCCTGAGCCATTAGGCCAAACAGTTTAAATAATATAAGCGTCTGTGTGTTTATTTTATAAGTGGGCTGTTGGACTGCCGAGGCTTGGCGGGACCCGGAGAGAAAACTCTCCAGCTACAGATATCCAACCCTGGTAGACGCCTAGAAGGTGCTGACTGGCATCTGTGGTCCAGGCACGATGAAGAAAGTGTTTGAGCATGAGAGTTAAAGGCAGAACAGATTTCAGGAATGTAAGTCACTTCGGGCACTTTACATTGTATTTGGTACACACACTTTCAGAATGTGGAATTTAGTTCAGCCTGGCTCAAAGAAAAAAAGATCTACAGCTCATAAAACCCTCCGCTTTCTTGTTTGCATTTTCCAGAATCTGCACTGGTCTCAGTTATCCCAACCTAGATAACCCCAGACACTTGGTCTATAGTCAAGGAGCAGAAGGCTACGAAGGCTCGGCTCCCAATCTCCCCCTTTTTTTTTTGTCTGAAAGTGAGAGTGGGCCTTCCCACCTAAATTAATCCAATCTAGATAATCCCTCATAGGCATGGCCAGAGGTTAACCTAATCTGGATAATCTCTCATAGACATGCCCAGAGGCTTTATGTTTGGTTGTTTGTTTTCCAGGAGATTATGGATCTTACAATAAACATTAACCATCACACAGAATGCATGAGAGCCTGAGATGAGTATCTGGTGAGGTTCTGTGATCTGCTATTATCTATGGTAAAGCTACAAATTCATATATTGGCATGCTGTGTTAATAATGACTGCTTTCAGACATACAGCTTACTGCTTGCCATTGTATGAAGGAAGCTCTTACCAGTCCTGAAGAATGTTCAAACTAAACTATGTAGCCTTAGAGTAAATAAGTAAACAAATGCTTTCATAAATATGGATCTATTTAGTAAATATGGATGTACAGATCTTCTATTTCAATGATTATATAATTTGTGTATTAAAATCAGTAAATTTTTTGATGATTTATTTAATAAGTATTTTCTGCAATGACTGCAATGGGAAAGCTGGGCATTGGCTCAGTGATAATTGAATCAAACGTGGTCCTCATCCTCAAGGAGCGTTTAGCCTGGAGGAAGAGACCAAGGACAGGCTCCTATTTAAAATGGTATGTTCTGAGCTGTACTGGGCACTTTAGCAGCACACAGGGGAAGGTAAAGTTGTACTTGGAGTCAAGAACCAGCAAGAGAAAAGTCCCGTGTCTAAATTGAGCCTGGAGAGATGACGAGGAGTGAGACCAGATGAAATGTCTTTACATACTCTCACAGTACCCAAGATGGCAGTGTATTTAAACTGGTTCCAAAAGATTTTATTTATTTAATTATTTATATATTTATTATCTTGTAAATTTAATGGTTTGAGTGCTTGCCACAGATTCATCTTTGCAGTAGGAATTGGATGCAATTTACTTCAGTAATTGAGCATTCTATAATACAGTCAAGGAGAAAAAGTATATATACTGTTCTGTAATTGTTTTGTACTCAAGGATATAGTTAGTAGCCATACGCACAGTATAGGCAATAAGTTCTAGGAGACATCAGGAAAATGAATGATTAAAATGGGGTTGAAATGGAGAACAAGATTTGAGAAAAACATGGGTGAAAGATTTGAGATGAATTACAAGACAGGACAAGTTGGTAGAGCAGGACTTAGTATTGGGCATGAATTTGGAAGTGGTGGAGCTGGTTAAAGAGAAGATGTCAGGGCCCATATAGCATTGAAGCTGTACAGGTTTTTGTTTTTGAGACATGGTCTCATGTAGCCTAAGCTGGCCTTACCATATAGCTAAGGATGATTCTGAACTCCAGATCCTCCCAAATTCTATCTCTTGAGTCCCGGGTTAGGGGTATGTATCTCAAGTCCATTTATGTAGTACTAGGGGGTCAAATTTAGGACCTTGTGTATGCTAGGCCAGCACTCTGCCAACCAAAGTACATTCCAGCCCTTGAAATCCAGGTTTGACTGACTTTTATAGATTTTTGTAGACTCCTGAGTAGAAAAATGACAAAGACATGCTAATCATCTGTCAGCAAGATGGCTCACACGCTCCATCTCAAGTCCTTTCTCTTGATGGGGCAACATTTTGCGTAACAGCAGACCTCTAGGGGGCTTCTCACACAGAAGGAAGTTTTTCAAGCAGGTAGAAAAGAGATTTCAGATGTTTGAGGCTGTCTGTTCTTCCTGTGTAGGGGAGATACAGAAAACCTTCTCAATCTGTCAGGATTTCTATAGCACAATCACAGGTTCAAGCGATAAGTCAATATTCCAACAGATTATCTGTCTTATTTTCAGTGCTGTTGAAAATTATAGAAAATTTAGAAGTACTGAGGATCAAGCCAGAAAAGGGAGTCCAAAAATGCCAGTGAATAAGTATGGGAATGAGAACTCAGAGTTAAGTGAGAGACTAGCAATCCATCCTAAAGGATAATCGATTTATTTGGGCAGAACCCTTTAAGACAAAGAATGGATTTATGAATTGCAATCATTTCCACTGCCTAAGAACAGGTTGTATTAGTCCGTGGTTCCCTCCTCTCAATCTGCCACAGATTTATCATATGCTGTTCTGTCTGCATAGGTTGCTTATAGCCCTCTTTTCCAGGAGACCTTTGTGCATTGCTTGGTCTTTTTTTTTTTTTTTTTTTTTTTGAGACAGGGTTTCTCTGTGTAGCTTTGCGCCTTTCCTGGAGCTCACTTGGTAGCCCAGGCTGTCCTTGAACTCACAGAGATCTGCCTGGCTCTGCCTCCCGAGTGCTGGGATTAAAGGCGTGCGCCACCAACGCCCGGCGGTCTTTCCCTTTTTTATCTTCATGTTTTAGCCTGAACACAATGCCTGTAGAAAGCCATTCATTGGAGAAGTCCATCATTCTCTTTCATACTAATGGACACTTATCCTCAATGGCACTTGTTGAAATATGTATTTTATATTTGGTGGCTCTGGACAGAGCGAGAATTTGATTTCATCCACCAATGTGTCCTTGGCACCTACATTATGTCTTGCATAGAACATGTCCACCACACATCACTGAATGGGCATGCACTTCAGCTGCTGTGTGTAAGGGTGGGTGGCAACTTCGGTCTGGAATTTGAGTAGATCAATAATTTGGAGTTGCCTTAACTTGTGAGCCAGCCAATATACAGGCCAATGATCAAAAGCATGTTCTATCCTTCCAAGACAGCAAAGATCTGTACTGAATGACATTCTGAATCCTTCACTTAGGGTTCAGGGAAGGATACTATGAGGCATTCTGTAGGTCTGTTGACTTCATGACATGAGTCCCCAAATTAGTTCTCATGGTTTTAATGTTTCTAATGTTTAATATTCCCATCCTTTATTCCAGCTATTCATACCAAAACATGACAGGATGGAAAATACACCGAATTAAACATTCCGACTAAAAAAATTTCAAAATTACCTGCCAATTAGTAAATCAAAGAGGAGTTTGTAACCACTTAGTGAGTCTCTGCTTTTATAACTTGTCCCACCAGAAAAGGACAAGCGATCCTACGGGAGCTTTGGTTGTGGATCAAGTCAAGATATCAGGGCCACTAGCTGCTGTGTGGAGCTGCAGGATTTGTGTCCAAAGGACTCTTCTTCAGTGCTGAAGGTATTTGTTTTTCAGTGACTATTACACACCACTCATCACTCACACACCACATCAGGGCCTTACCAGCGTCCCGAGTGGTGGCTGCCTCTAGTGGATGAAGACTTTCTCAGCTTACTTAAAGGGGCATCAATCATTCTTCATTTTCGGTGTTCAGACTTGCTCATCAGTTAGTAACAACACTTCTTGCAGCCTTGAAAATTACTTCTGAATAAACACAGGGCCAGGACAGCTACAGTGATTGACAGCTCTGAAGTCCTCCAGCGCTTTATGTTTCAAAACCAGTGTGTATGCAGATGTCTCCTCATTACTGATGTGTGGATGTCATTTAGTGTAGCTGCCTCTGAGAGAAGAATGGCATGGGTTAGACTGTCGAGCGTCTTAGTGGGGATTTTGTGCCCGCAGAAGACATTTTAGAGAGCTCTGTATTAGAGTTGAGATTTGAATGGGGTAGGGGAGCCACTGCTTTCACAGTACAGCTCACAAAGTTGTGATATGGGAAAACTGTCTTTGTGGGTCACAGTAGCAAAACCAGGGCTCCTTGCTGCAGGCCTCCTGAGATAATCACAGGTCTTTTCTTTATAAAGGATTAAGCATTCTGCTCTCTGGGCTTGCTTGGACTTTTGGCTATCTGAACAAAGATGGATGTGAGCATGGATTGGGATGTGACAAGGGGTCAGCAGAGAGAAGGTAATGGATTAACTAATAAGGTGATTCATGGTAGTGGGCAAGATCTGCTCATGTATTTTCTTTTTTTCCAGGCACACGATGACATAATCTACTGAATGCCTTGCTCATAGGGACATAAAGAATTTTGTGGCAGGTTTGAGGCGACTATTTCTAGAAAAGGGAAGATTTGTGGATCTTTCAGTCTTTCAGTGAAACATCAGTCTTCTGTGTCTGTGGATCTTAGCCACCATATTTGCATAATAAAGAAAGTCAGTGGTGGCCATCTACTGTTTATAACTGGCCATATGTTGGATTTCATTGGCTGCTCCCATTGCCTAAGGAGTCCATTTGGTATTCACTCAGATGGTGGTAGCAAGCCTATTGGCATGGAAGAATGATCATCGTGGTCAACAGTGCAGAGCTAATGATCAAGCTCAGAGCTCAGGCTCTGGGTTATTCACCCATTATCAGTTACAATCAACAGTAGCACAGCCTGAGGCTTAACAACCACTTAGAAGGTATGATTATCAGAGCAGTGAAATCAGTTGGACTACCATGTTCATGCTTAACTGCCCCCACTGGACTTTTAACTCTTTGCAAACTAGTACTGTGCTTTGTTTATCATTGTTTTATAGGAAAACAGCTCAATTCCTGGTCTAAGCAAGTAAATGTTAAGTAGTGTTTGATGGAATACCAAGGTTTTCCCATTCTCTGGATCTCTATTTCCCATACCCCCCCCCTCTCTCTCTGGTTTGTGCTCTGCAGTTTTGCTCTTAGGACAAGGTAAGTGATACAGGTTCAGTATGTATTCACTTCAGTAAAACCCCAAGTCTGGCTTTACTGACTGTACATGGATTTGAGTAGGTGTGTTATTCTAGCCATTAAGGATAGGAGTAAAGATAACGACAAAATAGGAACAGGAAATTATGAATAAAACGTTGTTCTTGGAAACTACCAGGGCCATCAGTCCTGCTACCTGCACGCTAAGTAATTGGGTGAACCCAAAGGCAAAATGCTAATGGTTTAAAAACGTTAGCTTTTGTGTCTGAATCAGATGGTACTGTAGCTCGAACACCAAAAGATTATTTGTTCATTAGTTCATTTTCAATTATTGTAACCCCTCCATATGGCAGGCACAACCTTAGCCATTGATAATGTGGAGTGAGGCAAGATCTTCATCAATGAGTCACTAGGTCTAGCTGAGCCATATGTGTGAATAGTAGCACCACATTAACAAATCAGTGGCTCAGAGGGACAACAGCATCACAAAGTAGAGTTCATCGTTTACTTTTTGACACCTCCCCATCCCCCGCTTCTGTCTTCTGAGGCAAATGTTGGGTCAGGATCAACTCTTTCACTTGGTCAGGATGTTATGGTTCTACAGTCTCTCGTAGCTGTGTGGCCAAGAACAAGAGTCTTCAGAGACCTTCCATGAGCGGAGAAGGTGGGGCCCTCCTGTGGATGAGTGAACACTAACTAGAGTACTTGTTTTTCTAAACTTAATTAAAAGATCCCAAACCTTTAACTAGGTGAGCTTTGGTGAATTCATGAGATTAAAAGGATTGACGGGAAGGCTCAGCAAGGAATACAGGAACAAACAAGAAAAGAACTGATCCCTTAGGAACAAGTAAGAAAAAGGAATGTACAGATGAGACAGTCCCTTGTCTTAAAAATGAGAGAAATGGGCCGTCCCGCTAATGCGATGACAATGGGACAGAACCCTGTCTACTAGTCCCCATTGGTCATTTGTTGTCTACTTTTCTCTTCAGATACTTTGCTTAAAAAAGAAAATCCCAGCCCCCAAGGTTGGGCTGAGAGATGGGATGGAGCACAGGAGGTAGGCACTGTCAGGAAAGATGTTGTCCCTGGAAGGCAGAGAGGGACAGACGGAGAGCTGGCTCCTCAGGCAGGTTTCCTGGCTGTTACCATGTGTGTCTTGTCCGCCCCCCCCCCTCCTGTGGGCACTTTCTCTGTCTCCTAGCACAATGAGGATTCAGGAGAGTCATGACAAGAATCCCCTCATGTGCCTGAAGACGAGAACAAAGTTTTGGATTTTTTGACTTTTCCCATGGAAGCCTTTCATAGAAACTGATGTGAGATTTTAGATTTTAGGAGCTTTGCCTCATTAAAGAAGCTCCAAGCTCCTCTCCAAGTTCCTGCACTTCTGGCTCCGATCGCTTGCACAAACATTGAGAACAAACAATCCTCTCCCCACCGCCCCCAAGCCCATCTCAGCTAGCAGCTAGCATCTCCTTCGCCTCTCCCAGGGCTTTCTCCTAGGACTGAAGATTTATCTTGGCCTCACTTCAGACATTCCCCTCTGCTCTTTCACGGGCTGCATTCTTCTCCAACGTTTCCTCCGTGCCTCCCTTGGCACTCATTAATTAACTGCTCCTTGCTGTGTGACTAAATGAAAGCCGTTGTGTTTGGCTATAGAGAGAATTATGACATTTTGCAAACATGCACACACACACACACACACACACACACACACACACAGAGAGAGAGAGAGAGAGAGAGAGAGAGAGAGAGAGAGAGAGAGAGAGAACTGAGGAAATACCTTGGGTAACACATAGGCAAAGGAGGTAAACTTAAAGGGAAAAAAAAAAAAACCGTCTCTTAAAACCTGTTGAAGCAAGTTACCAAAACAGAAAGGAGGGGGAACCAGGTTGATTATTTGGTGACATTTACTTATTCCGACATGATATTTTAAAAGGCAAATACAGAAGCAGGAACTTGCTATTTAATTGAGGTTCAGGTATTTCAAAGCCTGCTTATCTCTCCAGCCCGTCTGGTGTTTCCATGGTGTTCCTTTTCCGCTTCTATTAGTCTGGAACGTGGGTAGCAAGCTGATGAACATTTTTAATGAGTAAATCCTTTTCTACACCAAATTTTATAGATAATTAAATCTGATTTATAGGGCAGGCTTCCGAGACAGTAAGAGAGGGAGGAAAGGAATGAGAAAGGGGGAGGGGGCCAATTATTTGAGCTCTGAGTGGGCCTGGCTGAGTGGGCTCTGCTTTGTGTATGTAGCTTTCCCTTTCCCAGCAGGCACTCTGCTCTGCGGGGCTGGCAGAGCTGTATGAAAACATAATGAGCTTTAGGGAAGGGCTTGGCCATGGGTTTTTTTTTTGTTTGTTTGTTTGTTTGTTTGTTTTTGTTTTTGCTGATTTGGTTCTTTTTTTGATAAAAGAAAAAAATCTTTTTTGTTTATTGTAATTTTTCAGATGAGTCCTTGGTTTACATATGTGGATTCTTTAAAACATTTTTTTTTTTAAAACCAGACCTGGTGGCACACATTTTTAATCCCAGCAGTCAAGAGGCAGAGGCAAGCACTCTTTCTGAGTTTGAGGCCAGCTTCAAAGAAACCCAGGACCTTCCAAACCCTACTTTGTATGAAGCAAACTCATGGCTGATGAAACTGTTGAATTGCCAGCATGTCTGGCTGAAGTCAGACATGCTTTGGAGCATGTTCACTGTAAATACTGCAAAGCCAGTTGTCTCCACTTTGCTGATTTGATTTTGATTTTTAGGCAAGGAAGTTCTCTTGCCCCAGTAATAGAACCTGATCTTTATTCTGTGCTCTTTCATTTTACTTAAACTTCTGTCCAAAAGAAAAAAAAAAAAGGAGTTTACCAGTGTGAAACAATATGTATTAAGTATTTATTAGCTCTGGAGCAGAACCTTTCTAGAAGCTAGAGATGCGGTCATCAGCTGCGAAGGCTGTTCAGAGTGATTGTTTGCGGTGTGAAGTAGATTCACTCAGTCGAAGAAAAAGTGGACAAAAGGAAGTTGGAACATGGAGAAGTGGGAAATGCATTGGCCAGATTCACATAGTGCATCTGTTAGAGGCAGGTTAGATTCTAAGGGCTCATGTTTGTGACTTGCAGGACTTGTAGGACTTGCCCACTTGTAGGACTGGTTAAAAGTAACCAAGTCAGCAATGGTTTCTGATGTGCAAAGCCCAGGGCAATGCCTGGAACCTAGCCACGTGTATTCATTGACCTTGAAATGCTGTGTGAAGTGGTTGTTTGATCACCCTCTCACTCCCAATGGCCATATAGGTTGTTAGGGACTATTGTACTCTTTGATTTGCATCCATCAATAAAATGAAGATTGCATTGGTTTAAGTCACAAGTCCTGCACTATTGGGGATTGTGGAACGCTTCAGTACACACCAGATTTTTATCAATAAAGCCTCCTGGTTTGACTCCTCTCTGAAGGAATATGCTCAACATAGGGTTTTAAAAGCCAAGATCATTCCCCGGAAGTCAGCCATCATTATCACTGTCGATGATCACAAGTGACACATGTGTCAGATACTTCACATAAAAATTTGAAACACAATTAGTCCCATGCACACGAGACTAAATGGCACACTGCCAAGTTGAGCCTAATGCTTAGCTTCCATGACAGCACTGAGGGAGAAGCACATGGGTCTACGGGAAGCTTGCTTACACCTTCTTTTCTCTTGATTTATTTTCCCTGACTAATACATACCAGCAAGTAATTTGTTTAAAAAAAAAAAAAGGAAAAGAAAGAAAGAGAAGAGAAAAAAGAAAAACATACAGAAAATGAAAGTTTAGTCCCTGGATGCAACTGCTAACAGAAGACTTCTGCTTTCTTGTGTCTGTGTGTTAACCTGGGACATAGATCCAGTGTCGTGCAACCATAGCGTGGTCTCTCAGTCATAGAGTCCACACAAGTCTTTCCATGTGTACACACAGGAGTCCACCTCTGTATTTTAACAACTTTACAGCACTTGCTGTAAGGTTGAACAATAGCTTAATCAAGTTGTATTTACAATTGTGTGAAGGATTTAGGGTTAGTTCTTCTGAATGATTATTAAGATGAACCATATTCACAACCCAGAATTTCTTATTTTACTCTTACTTTTGATATCAAAGCACATATGCTGATATGCATATACATACAGATAATATATCCACAGCATATAATATGTACACAACTCCCAAATCATCTGCCCATTTCCATTTCAGTCATAAAATAAATTAAATCTCCCCTTTAAAAACCACACACGGACAGGCTGTTACTTAAAGATGGGCAAGTGAGGATGGTAGCTATTAGTAAAACTGATTTAAAAAAATAGTGCAAATTTAAAAAAATCTTTGTGGCTCAAACCATTATTACTATTAAAACAGTCTCCCTCAGGGGGAAATAACCTAAGGACCCAAGTTCCTTTATTAGAAGGTTGTTATTAAAATGTCTCTGTGGTTTATTGATTTTTTCGTTGTTGTTGTTCTGCTTCTTTAAGAATATGAGTTGCTAAGAGGATTGGAGCCAAAGTGAAGTGCTAGAACATTCTTGTCAAGACTGTGTTTGCAAACAATAGGAGTACCCCAGGATTCTTTCATTATGAATATTGCTCACTCTAACCAGGCACACCCACTGCTTCTGCTCACCATCTGAAGATGCTTAGCTCTTGCTAGTGGCTGGTTTACTTTTCTCAGGAAGAGCCTGGGATTAAAGCTTAGTGGGTATTCCCCAACATCTGTCCTCCTGCCCATATCTTGTTCTGTTGTGTTTGGGTGTTGGTTCCTCTTTGCTTTGATTCCTTCACCTGAAGCTTGGAGAGTTTTGTGTTTTGTCCCCATTCTTTGTGGTAATACTGTTCTGAACTTTGATACAGCCTTGTTCCAACGTTAAACTCTCTCCTTGTTCCACTTTGTTGAACACAAACTTAAAAGCACAGAATGGTCTGCTGGGAACTGGGGAGATAGTTAATTTAGGCTCTCAATTGAAGAGACTAGGAAACAAAACCCAGAGAAGTTAAGTGACATGTTTGGAATCTTTATACAAATGAGAGCTAGATCTAGGCTACATTTCCTGGCTCTTAGTTCTGCACCATTTCTGTGCACCTGTCTGCCTCTTAAAGCACAGTACCCTTTTGAAGGCAGGGCTGTCCTCTCCTGGGCCAACCTGTGTTCCTCCACCTTGGTTCCCATTTGGGGCCTCTGTACCAAGAGGTTATAACTGACAAAGACATAGTGATAGCCCCAAACTATGGAATGAACTGGATCTAAGCAACAGTTTTAAAAGTCATCTATTTAATGTCAGATTCTGTGCTGTAAGCTGGAAACTTCTGACCTTCTGGCTAATGACCTCTCTGTCCTTTGGAGCCTCTAGTGTCTTGTGGAGGGATATGTCTTAGGTGATAACTTTCTCTTAGAAATATCTATGGGATTACTTAGCACCTTCATTCAGCTAATTCACCATATTATGTACTACTATTAGTATTATAAATTATATATATGTTTGTAGAATTTGGTGGAGAATTAGCATCTCTAATGATAGAATTACACGATTTCTCTGTGCTGAATATGTAGATATTTAATACTGTCTCAGTTTCTTTTCCTATTGCTATGATATAATACTCCGACAAAAGCTGCTAGTGGGAGAAAAGGTTGTTTAGCTCACAGTGCAAGGTACAGTTCATCATGGTGGGGATTGAAGGCAGCAGAAGCTTGAAGTAGTTGGTTACAACATTGTACCCACAACTGGGAAACAGAGAGGGATGATCAGTTCACTTTCTCCATTCATATGGTCCAGGGTCCCTGGCAAGGAGTGATGCCACCCACAAGATATATCTTCTCACAGCAGTTATTATAATCAAGATAACATCCTTCACATGCAAGCCTAGAAGTGATCCCACATTTTGTCAAGCTGATGATGGACAATAAGTCACAAATACTACAGACTAATAGCATTGATTTTATGGTTAGATAGCTTAGGATTGAAAGCTGGTTTTATGCCCTTGCTACCTGCACAGACGAGGACTACATCCATACAACTCAGTTTATTCATTAGGAAAATCGGCATAAGAAGGCTCGGTATGAAACATTGCTGTGATATTCAAGTAAGATAGTATGTAATTCATTGTCCTTTATGGGGACTTCCACTTTGTGAGTCCCTGGTAAATGCTACTTGGCATGGCATGGCTCTTACCTGTCTTTTGCCTTTACCTTGCCAATTTTATGAACCTATACAAAAGTCCTGTCTGAAAGAAGGCGTGGGAGAGAGTTGTAAAAGTCTAAACATATCAATTTTCGTTTCCCCCTTTCTTTTCTTTAATCAAGAATTCTTGCTGAAGGTGCTGCGTTATAAATGAACTCTTCAAAAGCCACTTGTAACAGTGGTCTGATCATTTTTTCCTTGATGAGAAATATTTTGGTCTATTAGCGAGAAGAAAGATCAACTGAACATTAATCAAAAGCTTCATGGTAAGTAGAAGTGTGCATACATCACAGAGGCTGCCCGACAGAGGCCGGGTGCAGTGCTGGATGTATTGACTTGGTCTCAGATTGCTGAAGTGCAGCCTCACGACTGTGTTCACGGAGCAATCTTCAAATAGTCTTAAAAATCCATATGTGCTATTATTTTTAAAGAGGAGTTTATTTGATTTTATTTTACTTACATTTTCCCCCTTCTCTTAGGCAATTAATTTCTTGCTGGTACTGTGCCTAGAAACAGTAGGAGAAAATGAGTTGCTGGAAGTGTGTTTTTAAATTAGCAATCATCTCAGAGACGTGTGCACTTAGTCAATGTGTTTATTTCTTGGTTATTGCCTGTTTTCTAAAAATACCTAGACATAAGCTATGTGTTTCTTGGTAATTCCCTGATCATGATAAAGTCTGCCAAAATTTGCCATTTTGGGGTTCTTACTATCATTTCTGGGATTATGCAAGGAGTACATCTCATCCAGGTGTTGTATTCCCCCCCCCCCCCCGAAATCCTTCTGTGCTCCATGTAAATATACAATCAAAAATTTTGGACAAAAATCATTAGAAGCTAGGAAGATAGTTAATAGAGAAAAGAGCTTGTTTTGTTTTCAGCATGAACATCTAGGCTGGGATCCCAGGCCCCCGTGAGAAAACAGTGTGGTGGCACACATCTGTAATCCCCATGTTTGCTAGTGGATGTGCACACACATACATGCACATCCCATCAAGCACATGTATAGAGCACACATGCACTCACACAGTTATATTTAAGATACCATACCAAAAGCAAAAGGAAAAATAAGTAAACACACAGACCAACTAACACTCTTAGAAAGATTTGAAAGGGAATTCACATTTAGAGCTCAGTCGTCAAAAAAAATAAAGGAGGTTTCACAGGGTGTAAATTCCCTATAAGGGTGGAGAACTGTTATTTAGCTATTTGCCAGCATGTCATTGTATCAGTAAATAATGGGACAGAATTATCCAGGAAGCAGTGATCAGGGGTGCAGGGCTAGAAAAGTGTGCCCATGTGTGCCCATGTGTGTGTGTGCCCGTGCCTGTGTGTGTGTGTTTAATAATGTCCACTAAACTCTCAATCACACATTGTGTCTTCCCTCCTTTCTCCTTCTCCCCAAGGCCTTCTGCTTTATCTAGTATGCCTGGCGTAACTTTAGAGATGTGATACTGTATCAGGAAATAGGGAAGTATAAGTTGTGAGTCTCTGAGGAGTATTGTATTGGGTTTATAACCCATTTGGAAATGTAACCACAATTTCATTTCATCCCACAGACCCCCATGGAGCAGTAACGGTGGAGAGTCGGATGATTCACCTAATTTCTTTGATGTAAATTTAAAATTTCTCCTGACAGATTATGTTGGAGGACTGAGGCTGGAATGCATCATCCTGAAGAATTTTTTGCAGTTACCCAGAAATGTGGGGCTAGAGAGAACAGATGCTTGGAATGCCAGTGACATTTCCAGGTTTTTATAGCCCTGGTACATAGCCCACTAACTCCAGCATGCTTCACACATGGAGAAAGCTCGTTTGTCATCTTGATGCCAGGATGGCACCTCATAGCTCTAAACGAAATGGATTGCTTCTTTCTGCCCCCACCCCAATCCTGGCTCATACAGTCAAGGTAGAGACACATTAGGCATTTATTGGTCACCCTGTTTATGCAC
Organism: Peromyscus aztecus; assembly: GCA_902168405.1. Classification (NCBI taxonomy): domain Eukaryota; kingdom Metazoa; phylum Chordata; class Mammalia; order Rodentia; family Cricetidae; genus Peromyscus; species Peromyscus aztecus. Next base: position 10,753 of record CABHPQ010172643.1, on the reverse strand, counting down.
GAAAGGCATAGGGTTATTGGTATTTACTTTGTAGTAGAGGAAAGAAAAGCCTCCAAAAATGCTCACAGCAGCAGAAAGTACAAGTTTCTTCTGTACTCAAACAAAGCATGATTTGTTTGGCAAAAGTGACCTCATTGTGACTCATATAAATAATAGTCATTAAAAGTGCATTTAAATTCTGAACAATTAACATTGAAACAGACAGTGAACACCTATACATACCATTCTTGCTATTTAAACAAAAGCATTTTTTTTCAGGGCATCTCAGAAACTTGCCAACATTGAGAATCTGGACAACTTCCCAGACAGTAGATACTTTGCATTTTGAGCTGTAGACATTATTGTCATAAAAACTCTAGGGCAGGTTTCAGGGAATTATTCCCTTGCGGCTTGACCTTTAATGTCACCAAAGAATATATTTAGGTCAAAATTACTCATATTTTTTTTTTTTACTGCTGGATAAAGGAGAATGGCAAAGGACATGATTTGAATCAAGTTTCTAATTCTTTGGAAACCTAAAAAGAATAGCAAGTTCAGCCAATCTCCAAATATCTATCAAGTGCCCAAAACATGTTCTGGAAGTTACCATATTCTCCTGGCCTCCATGCCAAAGTGTTTGCCAGCATTGACTTTCCTACTCTGTCAAAGGCAAGACAGAGGATCTTTTCAGGGAAAGTTATAATCCTTAACATGCTCTCATTAAAATGTCTAGTTTCTTGAGGCTAAAGAGATGGCTCAGTGGTTAAGAGCAACACACATTGCTCTTGCAGAGGACCTGAGTTTGGTTTCTGGACCCACATCAGGTGGACACCTCTCTCTCTCTCTCTCTCTCTCTCTCTCTCTCTCTCTCTCTCTCTCACACACACACACACACACATACACACACACACACACACACACACACATACATACACACACAGGCATACACTTAATTAAAAATAAAAGTAAATCCAAGAAAAGGATTTCTAGGTTCGGTTTGCTTTTCTCTAGGGCAATTTGTTCTCTAGAACAAATGGGAGTTGTTCACCTTGGACTTAAGGGTCTACAGATCAGGCATCTCTGGAACATAGCACATATATGGGCAGGCAAGCAGGGAGGCAGCTCTTAGGACTCTGGACTCTGATCCGGACAAACTCTGCTGGGAAATATGCCTTCTTGTCAGCTCACCCACCCTAGGGCCTCCATACTCTGTTGCTCCTTCTCCCTTCCTCCTCTTTGATCACTAAGGGTCACCTAGGCAACCAGATGACAGGCTCTTCTGTCTTGAATTAGAAAGGTGGGCTGCTTGAGTCTCATTTGGCAACTGAACTCCATTTTCACCTTGGGTCAGTCTTGGTCCCAGGTAGGCTGAACCCAAGCAGAAGGGAGTGATTCACCATTTCCATGTCTGGTCAGTCAGACTGCCTTTGTACTCTGCCTATCATCTTCCTTGTGGAAAAAACTCTATCTTGAATCCCAGCTCCAGTGACTCCAAGAAATCCTGCGGCCCTTGTCTGTTATCCTACAGTCCTCCAGCACGGTGATGCTGCTTTGCCACTTGCATCATTTCGTAGAGCTGAACTTTAGTGCTCATACTTGGCTCCCTTAACTTATTGCCAGATTTCCCTGATATTGACTCTGCTTGCTGCCAACTTAGCTCCTGATGCTGGCTCTGGCTTCTCTGCCAGCACACCTGTTGCTTGCTGCCTACTGTCCCCTGATGCAGATTTGCCATCTGCCCAGACCTTCTCTGAATTATTTCCTGCTGCTGGGAATGTGTCCCCTTCCTTAGTATCTGTAACTGTCAGAGCATCATTTGATATGGACAAATAACAAAACTTCCAAAAACCAGGATGTAAACTTAATTCATTCTAGTCACTACTCAGCTTTGTCTATGCCATATAATGTCTATGATGCATGCTACCACAAAGCAAATAGATACACATCTGTATTGGTGTGTGTGTGTGTGTGTGTGTGTGTGTGTGTGTGTGTGTGTGGTGTCTCTGTGTGCACTGTGCATTAATGGCATGTGGTCAATGTATGTCATTCTTCTAGTTCTCTCCACCTCTCTTTTTTTTTTTAAAGATTATTATTTTATGAGGAAGGGTCTTAGTACACAGGATTGGCTAGCCTGAAATTTGCTATGTAGATTAGGCTGGCTTGGAACTCACAGATCCAATGGTCTTCTGCTTCCTGAATGTTGGGATTAAAGGCATGAACCACCATGCATAACCTGGTTTTATTTTGTTTTTAATTGTGTGTGTGTGTTTGTGTGTGTGTGTTTGTGTGCCTGTGGGTGTGAGTGACTATGGATGCCAGAAGAAAGTTTTGGATTACCTGGGACAGAAGTTATAGGCAGTTAAGGGATGCCTGGTATGGGTGCTGGGAACTGAACCCAGGTTCTCTGTAAAGCAGTATATGTTCTTAACTATTAAATGATCTTTCCAATCCCTCCACCTTATCTTCTGAGACAGAATCTTTTACTGAACCTGAAGTTCAGTTTAGTTAGACTGGCTATCCAGTAAGCCCCAGGAATTTGCCTGTCTCTATCCTCCAGCACTGGAATTACGGGAGCACACACTATATCCAGATTTTATGTGGGTGTTGGGAAGCCAAATTAACAAGGAGTTCTTTCTGATTGCTAAGCGGCACTTTACCCTATGGGACATGTCCCCAGCACCAAAACTGAAATTATCTGCAGAAACATTTCAGATGACGAGCCACTTACACTGTATGCTTGTTTAAGAACAAATAAACAAATGGAGTAGCATCAATATCCAAAAGAAGCAAAGCAAGTTTGGATTAGAAGGTCTGGGAAGGTGGAGGCAGTGTTATTAAATATACATGATTTGAATAGTTCTGAGGATGTTTGTTGATGGGCCTCAGCACAGCCAGATGGTGGCTGCCTTTCAACATGCCTAGGGATATTTATGAAGTGACAGGAATTCCTGAAAGGGAGATATGTATCTCCTGCTGGGGCAAGAGGAGAAACAATGGAATGCTCTCACTGGTCGGATGTCAGCGGGTTGCTGAAGCCCAGTTAGAAAGGGAGAGAGAGCTCTTGGTGTTGACAGAGAGAAATGAGAAAGAGGCTTAGAGAACAGGGAGGAGTTGAGCTGGGGTTAAGGGCCTGAGAAAACAGCAATTTGAAAAGGATTAGGAGGAAGGATAGGAAAGACAAAATAGAAAAGAAACAAGATTAGCTAGTGACAGTTGAGGGCAGGAGGCTGAAGTGTTAGAAGCACAGAGACAATAGATAGAGCGGATTACATCAGAGTTCAGTTTAGGGAGACTGATAAAATACTGAGCCGTAGAGTTCAGTAAAATACTTCATAGCCTGAGCCAGGAGGCCCCCAGTTTAGAGCAAGATGCTGACCAAGAAACACATGTGCTCCCGAAGTCCAAAGAGTGTGTCAGTCAGGAAGAGTGATCATCATCCACTGGTTTAGGTACAGAGGGGTCTAGGTGATGCCTAACAGAGATGTCAGGGAAGTCAGGAGACTGGGTCTTAGGGATACAGGTCGATGAGACAAGAAGCATGCATAACACTTAAGTACAGACAGATTCAAACCTATGCAAGGAGAAATACACAATGGAAGCTACGTTCTGAACCAGCTCTTAACGTCTGCAGCTTTGTGCAGCTTCCACGCAATAGGGCACCTACAAGCAGTGGCATCACAGTGGTGCAGGGGAGTCACGAGTTCCTGCCTGATGGCTTTGGTTTGAGTCCAGGCTATCCGTTGTTGATCTATATAACATTGGATACATTATTTAATCCCCGCCCCCCCCAAACTGTAGACTAATGATAGTTGCCGAACTGACTTTAATGAATGTCACCGAGGATGCAATGAGATAACGTTGCTAACAATTTCAAAGATGCCTAGTCATGTAGCAGCCTGCTCACTAAGAGTGAGTGAACGGAGTGTGTCCCCTCCATTATTCTACAGATGCGTCAGTAGACATTTGTTAGGACTTCATCAAAAACTAAAAACTAGAGGGAATATAATGAGAAGACGAGGCTTCTGTCTTCCCTCTAGCCACTCCTGGGAAGTAGGATGTTTGTGGCAGAAGGCAAGGGAGATATTTCCTTTTTAGGTTGGATTTGCTTGGCTTTGGCAGGGCAGGGGAGGGGCACTCAAATAACAGAGTCAGCCAAGGTCTCCATGCATTCAACGTACTGAATGTAGTGCAGTAAGAAAAAAGTTTGAAATAGGCAGCGTATTTAACCCTGCAGCCAGCAAGTACATTCCACCTGACAGGAAGCTAGAGGGTTCATGTGTTGAACTCTGCAAAGGTAATTTCACGTCAACAAAAAGTAAGATAATAGATGGTGTGGGAAGGATTGCAAGGCTATAATACATCTAAGGTGGGGAGGAGAGTGACTAACCGGAGCGAGGCCATTTGAAATAGTCAGCCTTGGGTATATTTTAGAATTGTGGATCTATTTATAAGATCTGCACTTATTATTTAGCTTGTCTTCTTCATGATTCTAAAGACTTTTACGGAGCGTGAGGCTGAAGAATTGCTATGTATCAACAATGCAGCAGTTTGAATACTTGCCTGAAATGGCGAGACCCACTACTGCCAGGAAAGGCAATTACTTCCTGACTTTCTGGAGAGGAGTGTTAAGTTTTATAAGCCTGGAATAAGCTCCCCCACTTTTTTTTGGTCTAATATAGTCAAAAAGCATTTCCACTTGGTTCAAAACATGTTTTTTACTATCTCAAGAATTTAGTTTTCAATTATTTATTTATTTTACTTTTTACCCATTTGTTCATTTTTTTGAGTATGGATGTGTGTGTTTGCGTATGCCAGAGAGTGCGTGTGCCTGTGTGTAGTCCAGATGTCAGTGTTTGGTGTCACCCTCTACTATAGTTTCAAATTAAGTTTTATTACCTTTCTTTATCTGTTTGTGTGTGATGGGTACATAAGAGCGCAACTTTTAGGAGTTAGTTTTCTCCTTCTACCATGTGAGTCCTAGAGAATCTGTTTCAGATTAGGAGGCTACATAGAAGGCTGGGGCATATTGGTAGCCCCCTACTTATTTTTTTAGACAGATTTCTCCCTGAACCTAGTGGTCATCAATTTGGTGACACTATCTAGGCAGGGAACTTAAGAATTCTTGTGTCTCTCCCTTTTGCACTGCTGGGTTACAGACATACCACTGTGCCCTGCTTTCACATGCTTATCTGTCTGTCACTTTATGGACTCAACCCTCTTCTCAGCCCCAAGAACCTCATTTTGAGTTACATACTTGATTTAAAAAAAAAAAAAGTGTGCCAGGTGGCGGCGGCGGCGGCGGCGGCGGCGGCAGCTCACGCCTTTAATCCCAGAACTCGGGAGGCAGAGACAGGCAGATCTCTGTGAGTTCGAGGCCAGCATGGTCTACAGAGTGAGTTCCAGGACAGGCTCCAAAGCTACAGAGAAACCCTGTCTCAACAAACAAACAAACAAACAAACAAAAAAGTGTCCATAGAACAAGCAAAATCTTTGAATCTTTGAAGTGAGTGAGCCGTAAGGTGGAACTCACAAGAATTCCTCAAAGTGTTTGTTACAAAGGCTTGTGCTGTGCAGTAAGACCGCTTTGGTATTGTTAATCTGAAGTCAGCTCCTTACAGAGGCCATGTATGTGCATTCAGCTGCAGCTTCTGGGGATGCCATCTGTGGACTCATTCTCATCCCAAGAAGTGTGTGGTGGCCTCACACTCCTTATTGGTATCTTTACTGAGTGATGGAGCAGAGCCGATATTGACTCCCATCTGGCATTCTTGGCCATTTTCAATCTCTGTGCAAAAAGAGGCTGTAGAATCTTCCCACATCTTCCCATGAACAGACCTAAACCCCAGGCTTGTTTGTCACGACTACCAGGCAAAACTCTCCAATGCCACGCGACTTGTTTTGCTGTATCCTTTCGTGAGATTTATTCTTAAGTTTCCTAAGTACTCTTAAGATAGCTGTACTTTTCGTATTTGGAACAGGATGATGTCAGTAATGTAACTGTAGATTTCAGGGGTATGGATTCTGATCATGATACAATTCCTAGATGGCTGTCAGGAACTTCTAGATGTTTGCAACAGAGGCAGTAGATATTTGAGTATCTGTGCTGTTAGACTCTGTGACAACCAAAGCCGGATTCTGATCATGATACAATTCCTAGATGGCTGTCAGGAACTTCTAGATGTTTGCAACAGAGGCAGTAGATATTTGAGTATCTGTGCTGTTAGACTCTGTGACAACCAAAGCCAGAGCATGAGGCTTTCACTCTACCTGCCCTCTCACTTCCAGTTGAGAAGCCTAGTCAAACGATCCCTCCCC
>CABHPQ010172642.1:36981-52206 GCA_902168405.1 Peromyscus aztecus | reverse complement strand
CAATACAAAGTCACCCATGACAAATCTCACCATGTGGCAATGACATGCACCAGGTCTCATGCCTATAAGCATGGCTAGTGGAAAATGCAAGGACAGCAGGAGGAGGCAGGGGAGGAGGGTTAATATGCTGCCTCCTTTAGTTAGCCCACAACTGGAAGGTCTGGACTCCCTGTCAGAGGTTAATGAGTTGGTGGGTCTCCTGGAGGCCTAGCTTTGGAGAAGAGCCATATGGGAAGGTAAGATAAGCAAGGGAAAGATGTGACATTGATCAATATGAGGGGGCAGGTGACACCATTCTAAAAACAGATTACAAGTCTACAAAGCACTGTAACATAATTTAAACAAATATAATGAAATGCATTCCTTCCACAGGAAGTTCTCTTTAGAACGACTCAGCGTGTGTGGAGGCAAAGTGACATTTTAATGCCCCTGACAGGAGTTAATTCTCTGATGTCCTTAGATGACACCTCACTGGAACCTGATTTCAGGATAAGCCAAGTCTTCTCTTGGGCTTCCCAAATCCGTACATTAGTCACTGATGACAAACTGAGTCTCTTTGCAATTGAATGCATTCCAGTCTGACTGCACAGCAGCCACCATCTAGTATCCACTGCCTTCCTGGCCTGCTGCTGGGCTATTAGACACCTTTCCAACAAACTACGTATGAGGCAGATACTTCCACCCACCAAAGGAAAAACAGAAAAATGGTCAACGTTGAATAGTTTAGAAGGTTCAACAGCTTGTATGCCAGGCCAGAAACCTAGGTCTACAAAGACTCCCAAAGTCGCCTTTGTTTTGAGTCTGGGTTTTACTATATGGCCCCAGGTATAACTCATTCTCAAAGATGTAGAGCCGGCTGGCCTTGAATTCAGAATCTGCCTGCCTCTGCCTCTCTCTCAAATTCTAGTCTTACAGACCTACACCGCCATGCCTAGGTTGAAACTGACTGGGGGTTTGAGACAGTTTAAGAACAGAATTTTGTCTCAGACTCACTACATAGCTGGCCTCAAACTCCAAGGTCATCTTCCTGCCTCCACTTCTGAGTGCTAGGATTACAGGTGTGTGTCATCACACACGGGTTTGAATGAGAAACTGTTAGCCACCTTGTCAAACTGCCTCTGTCTCCTAAAAGCTACACTCACATATCGTCTGCAGTCACAGACAGTGCATATTTTGGGTTTTGAGACCTCCTAGACCATCTGTCACTATGTCAGCCCCAACCAAGGTAGACACAGTACCTTCTCAGTCTGTGCCAACTGTCTCAAGGACAACAGGTTTTGGCATCCATTTCACAGACAATGCCTACCACAAAAGTGATGCATGCCCAAGAGAATTTTAAGTAAGTGAGCACAGTGTGCTTCCAAGCAGCAAACTCCTCGCTTAAAAGAAGAAAAACCGAAACAGTCACTCAGAACAATGCATCCAATTGAGTAGGTTCAAACGGGCTCTTATGTGAAATAGACAGAATTATAACGACTGTAGTGGTAAGGTCTGAGATGGGAAGAAGGGAGCAAGGGGGCAGCAGGAATGGATGATGTTACACACCCTAGGAGCAAGCGGGCAGGCTGCAGACGGGATGGTGCTATGTACCACTGTCCTTTCAAGCCTCTTATTTAGGGTTCCAGCATCGAAGCAAACCACTGTGGGGATTTTTTGTGCATGCATGCTATGGGCCACAGCCATGACTTTGCAACTGACAAGCATGAACTGTCACCATTCCCACACATGTGTCTTCCTTCCCGGGGCTCCCACATACTAGGCAGGCACTTTAGTACTACAGCATCCCCAGACCTGTGCTGTCTTTCCGTTTGGAATGGGTCCTTCTGCTTCTTGGGCTCAATAAGCAAGAGACATTTCAGGCTGGGAGGTGTTGCAGAAGCCCTGTGGGAGGCTGGCAGGTAGGCTCCTTTTTTTCTGTTCTGATGGAGGGAAGCCCCACTTGCTCTCAAGACAAAGTCAAGTTTGAAAATCCCAGTCTTAGAAAGCAATCCAGAACTCTTTGTTCATAGAGAGGCCTGGAAGTAAATGCCAAGGCTAAAAATACAATGCATACTATCCATCTACCAGGGGACAGAACTGTAATTAGAAAGTATTTCTATATTAACTAAAGTTCAGAATAATGAATGAACCAAAAAAAAAAAAATCTAGGCCACCATTGATTCAGCATATACTAAAGAAGTACTCTGTGCATTCGGCCTGAGCAGCAGCTTCCTGTCGCAGTTCTGAGTAACTGCAGACAGAAGCTTGAGCTGTGGAGCGAAGCTTCCTAATAACTGACAGCGGTAGTGGAACACTAGGTAGGGCTCAGCCCGAGATAATTAATACCATCTCTTGGGGGGGGTCACGTATGTGGCGATTCAGCTCTAAGACCTCATTCAAACTCCAAGAAGGGGCAGTCATGTTTGGCAGAGGGTAATGGTCACAGAATAACCTTTTTATAACAGCAATAAAACAAGCTAAAGGCTCACAATACTGCCTCTAATGCTTTTCATAGATTTGCATAACTTCTGATTCGACAAGAGAAAACTCATGTCTTGCTCCCCCCCCCCCTTCCTCATTTCGGGCATCCCATTACAGGAAGGAACCAGAAATCACCATGTGTTTTCTGTAAAGTCACCAGGCAGTCTCTGTTCTGAAATGTGTACATAAAAACAATGAGGGACATGGAAAATGTGAGGGGCTGTTTTGAAAGTCTACATGGAGCAAAAGTCTCACTCCATACAGAGATTCTGTGCACACTTACTTTTATCTCTGCAACACCTTCACCGCACACCCACCGCGAGTGTCACCAGCCTGTCCGGCCACCCTCACCCTCGTTTTTATCTTTTACTTGGTATTCCACTCCTCTCTCTTAAGCAGACTGTTGGGGATGCCTTGAGGAACACAAATATTATATAAATACTATAATACTGTTCAGAACACTAGGATAGCTTCATATACTTGGACCACCTAAATATAAGATGAATTTTAACTAAGCTGTATTTGAAAGTTTGTAGAATTGTGGTTTGTCCTAATTTTCTAGACTATATGTATAGATGAGAACATCCCTGCATGTTCAGTACACAGATTTCTTTTTTTTTTTTAAAGATATATATGTAGCCAGGCAGCAGTGGTGTACACCTTTAATCCCAGCACTCAGGGGGCAGAGTCAGGTGGATGGATCTCTGTGAGTTTGAGGCCAGCCTGATCTACAGAACGAGATCCAGGACAGGCACCAAAACTACATGGAGAAACCCTGTCTTGAAAAACCAAAAAAAAAAAAAGAGAGATATATATGTTAAAAGTCCCAAAGGAATAAATACTTTAGGGTTGGTAAATCACTGTGATCTCCATGTCAACTATTAAAATCTGCTATTGGGAGAATCTGGGAAGAATTGTGGCAAGGAAATTCTGATCAAAATATACTTAAAATTTAATTAAAAATTATTATTGTTTGTAGCAAGATAACAAGTCACCAAAAGGAGCTGCTAGTGTCCAAAACACCCTTGTTTACAAGCACTAATAGTATTCACTGTCCATGAGACATGGTTCAAAGTATCGACTCATAGCATCCACAGGATCAACTTAACGACCAAGGACCAGACTCATAGTTAATAGCTGGATAGCACTGGGCAGGCCATTTGCATCCATATCTAGCCCCTCTACACAGATATGCACGCGCGCACACACACACACACACGCGCGCGTGCATATCTGGAAACAGGACTAATCCCAGTAGCGCACAAATGTACACATGAACAAAGATAAAAGGAATTCTTTGCAAAAAAAGAACCCAAACCCGGCCAGCAGGCACACTAGGACCGGAAGCTTATTTGGTTTTTAATTCTACTACTGTTGGTTACTGGGTCTTTTCCCCACTAGGTAGGGTCCACCTTCCAGTGTTTTTTGAAGAATACTGACCCTGGAAGATCAACTGCCTTTGACTTGGGGGAGAGCAGATTTCTCAGGCTCCTGCCTTACTTTCCAAGTGCCAGTATTACAAGCATAAGGCGCCATGGCCAGTGTGGCACAAAGGGAGGTGACTTAATGGAACTCCTGCAGGCTCATTCTGGGAAGCAAGAGAATTAAAAAGAGAATGCCAGACTGGAGAGAATTAAAAAAAGAACGCTGGACTGGAGAGAATTAAAACAGGAATGAGGAAGGGCTAGAGAGATAGCTTGGTGCTTAAGAGTACTTTGCTGCTACATTGTGAGGCCCAGAGTTCAGATTCCATCATCCATGTCAGATGGCTAAGAAATGCCTGTAACTCCAGCCCCAAAGCATCTGATGCCCTCTTCCAACTTGTATGGCCATGCATGTGGACATACAAACATGGACACGCACACATGCATACACAAATGGTAAAAATAACTGTAAAAGAGACAGAATGGTAGCTGGTGCACATCGTGTGTCAATTTTCTACAAGTGCTGTTTTTCAAATGCCTGTATTACCTGTGCAGGCTAGTTATTTGTCAACTACACACAAGCTAGAGTCATCTGAGAGGAGTAGTCAATTGTCAAAATGCCTTCATAAGATCTTGCTGTAGGCAGGTAAGCCTATATGGCATTTTCTCAGTGATTGATGGGGAAAGGCTCAGCTCATTGTGGGAGGTGCCGCTCCTGGGCTAGTGGTCCTGGGTTTATGAGTTAGCAGGCTAAGCAAGCCAAAAGGAACAAGCCAGTACACGGGACCCCTCCATGGGCCTCCAGGTTCCTGCCCTCACTTCTTTGGATGATGAACAGTGCCATGGAAATGTAAGCAAAATAAACTCTTTCCTCCTGAAGTTCCTTTTGGTCCCAGTGTTAAGTCACAGCAACAGTAACCCTGACTAGAAGACATTACCGCTGATTCAGCTCATGCACACACTTTTGCTCTTGATTTTGGTTACAGCAAAGATACTAGATTTTCTAACAAAAGTTAGAAAGAACCTTTCTTTCCATCCCTATGTCAAGGTCTATAAATCTTCAAAGCAGGGAATTTTTAAGAAGTATATAGAATTGGAACATCTAATGGCACCTAAGTGATACAGTTTAACTTGCTGGAGGCGTGCTCCAGTTTGGAGCTTCCTCATGGGCTACATGTGGCTTATTTAAGAGTGGAGTTTTGTTATGATGGAGGCTCAGACACCATTTCCACTGATACTTCAAAGCCATCCAAGAAAGATTAAGGCTGGCTTCAGGCAATAGGAAGGAGGAAATGGTTGGGCCAAAGCTTTCAAAGCACTTTTGAATGAATTTAACAAATTCAGGGCCCAGAGTCTGCAGCAAGAGGCATTTGGATGTAATTTCATTAACTCTAAAAGCAATTATTAAATTGAAGCCACCCATTCATTTTAGGTTTCTATTCTATGACACTTTTTATTAATTTATTTTGAGACTAGGTTTTATATACCCTATGATCATCTTGAACTCACCACCTAGCCAAGACTGACTGACCTTCTGGTCCTATCTCCACTGCCTGGGATTACAGGCATGCAACACCCATTCAGGGGTGGGGGTGAAAACTGGAATTTGGTGCTTCCTAGACAAGCACTCTACCAACTGAGGTATATTCCCAGTTTCTCTCAACTATTTCTAAATAAAGAAATAGCTGCGCTGGAGAGGGGGCTCAGCGCTTAGTGGGTGTACTCTTCCTCTAGAGAAACAGAGCTCAGGCCCCAGCAGCCACTTCAGGCAAGCAATGCCCTCTCCTATCCTCTAGAGGCAGTCATATGCACACACACACACAATTCATGCATACACACAAATAAAAGTAAAAAATTTTTTTTAAAGAAGAAAACCCTGACATATTTTTCCTAAGTGCCTTCTTATCAGTAGGCAAGGATATACTTTTCCTGGAAAAAAAATTCTGGATCATAAAGTGAAAAGAGTACAGAAGTAAAATCTAAGACACAGGTCAGAGGTACTGCTGAACAGCTTAAGGTGCCCAGTGAAAAGCACAGGCTGCTCTTTCGGAGGGCCTGGGTTGGATTCCCAGCACTCCCAACCATCTCTGACTCCATCTCCAAGGAACACAGTGCTCTCTTCTGGCCTCTGTGGGCACTACATGTAGATGATACACAAATACATATGCAGGCAAAACACCAATACATAAAAAATATAAATAACCCCCCCCCCACCTTTAAAGCTCAGGATGAGCCCAGCACCAAGAATCATCTGGACCAGAATGTCCAAAGTGGCATTTAGACTACAGTCGAGAAACTATGTCTTAGATACAAAGAAATGCAGTCACAGGGGACCCTGAAAGCTACTTGGTGTTTACCACCTCATCTGACCTTCCCATCGGTCCTACAAAACGTGATTTTCCCCGGGTTAGTCAGCAGAGACCGGCAGAGACCAGAAGAGACAGTCCAGAGACACCAGGGCCACCTACTACAAGCCACAGCCTGCACTAAGAGGCAGGGAACCGGGCACAAGCTCGTCATGTTTACCACACACACCGCCCAGTGGGGGAAATCACCGGACAAATGAAGACTGGTAGGTTTAACTTGAGGGAAATGAGATATCCCAAGTCTCTGACTTGCTATCGAGTGGGAGCCTGTGTCTCTGTCAAGCCCAGAAGTAATTCAGACAGCTAGCAGGAGAAGAGAAACCTCATCACCTTCGCACCAGTAAGGGGCCTTTAGCGACGCCCTTGAACTTGGCCAGCCAGCTAAGGGGAAGAAGGTTTCATCAAGCTCCTGGCAGTTTATTACACTCTGCAGCTCATCCTCCTTTACAGGATTTTCTGCCCCAAACTCGATAGCCACAGCATTCAGGAAAGGTTAACATCATTCTTCACTTACAGAGCTGCATGGGCACCTGTTTCTGACCGACTCATTTAGAAAGTAAATCTTTGTGTCACTTTGTGGATCTCTCCAATTTACATGTGAAACTTCCAAATGAGATCCTCACCTTCACTCTCTTATTTTTTAAACGTACTTTTAAACTTTCATTAGTGTGTTTTCATTGCATGTGGTACTAGGTCACACAAGGACATCTTCATAAGCATACAATGTATTTTAAGCATATTCACTCTCATGAAAGTAAAATATTTAATGAGTTAGATATATTTATTTATTAAAAACACAATCTTTTGCTCTGGAATTTTTAACTTGCTCCAAGTCTGTCAAGACAATTTGCAGGCTCTATAAAATACAGTTGCATCTATACAGGAAATGTTAGCTAAACAAATCTACCTGATTGTGTGCAATGATGGTGAAACGGAATTTCTAGTAAAGGGGCAGGGAAAACAGAAGGCCCAAAGCTGTATTACTTGAATCCATGTCTGAACTAGCCTGCTCTCTGCTCTGAATGGTAGAGAGGGAGGAGCAGGCACATGACTGTTCCTCACAGCTTCACCCTGACCACAGCACATACCTGAGCAAAACTGAATCTGACATTGAATCGGAATCCTCTGGGATGGACAGACAGCTCGGGTGAGAGTAAGAATGAGTAAGAGTAGGTGAGAGTGTGTGCTGTGCAAGCATAAGGTCTAGAATTCAAAATACTCAGTGAAAGAAAGGAAAGGAGGGAGGGAGGGAGGAAGGGAGGGAGGGAGGGGCGGAGGAAGGAAGGGAGGGAAAGAAAGAGAGAACGAGAAAGAAAAAGAGATAGAAAGAAAGAAAGAAAGAAAGAAAGAGAGAGAGAGAGAGAGAGAGAGAGAGAGAAAGCCAGCTAGCCATGTGTGCCTATAACCTGGCACTATGGTGGCACCATCACTGGACACTTGCTGGCCATCAGCCTAGCTCTAGATTCAGTGAGAGACCCTGTCTCAAGGGAATGGAAAGTGACAGAGCAGGGCCCCAGGTCCTCCTCTGGCCTCCTCACACATATCCCCCATGCACACAAATAAAAAATATGACATATTTACATATATACATATATGCTTATATACTATGTGAATCCTCCCCACATGAGACCCCTATTCAAATGGATCAGAGCAATGGAGGTACTAAGTTCTATCAGAAAATTCCATCGCTAAAGGTGCTCCTTTAAAGAATCTAAAACAAAAACAGAAGATGTCCAATTCATTAAATATCATATAGCACTCAGACAAACATCCTACTTAACATATACCTGTAATGCCTTCTTCCACCTGCACTGTGTCCCTCACAGCACAAAGGGAAAAAACAAATCACTTTTACTCATATATTTAAACCCATATTCAAGTTTATTGGAAAGATTTTAAGTGAAAGAAATCAAGTTATTCATCCCCCTGGACTTGAGACAACACAGAGTGAGGCGGGGTCGTCCGATGAAAAGCTCCAGTCTCGGCCACCATCACAGTCCCCTGAACACAGCTTTCTGCTGGAGTCACAACCGATCATCATCTGCCTGGAAGTGACATGGCGTCTGCCTTACTCCAAGGACGTGCGGTGGGAGCGTAGCCACAGTCTACTTAATACGATTCAGCTGCAGAGTCAATGCCAACAGTTCTGAATTCGTCACTAACAAGCTGAGGATCTGAATTCGTCACTAACAAGCTGAGGATCTACATCACTGAGGCCGATACTGCAAAACAGAAAGTGCACCATGACCTAAACTTTCCACTGTCCCGGGCCATCACAACCAGAGTTGATCTTGAGGGTCAGGAGAAATGCACACCCACCGACGGCAGCCGAGACGATTGTTCCTGTACTTTAAACACACCGTCTCCAGGCCTTCCGATAGCCTCCAATGTCATTCAGCCCCACTCCACACAAAGGTCTACTGAAATCCAAAGAGAGTGTCAGCTCCTGAAAATCATGCAACATGTCCATTCTTTAAAACAAACACACAGAAACACCTTCGGGGAGGCTTCTGTACTCTGCGATGCCGGCATCAGGGCTGAATCGCGCGCGCGCGCACACACACACACACACACACACACACACACACACACACACGCAGGCAGGCACGCACGTCTTCATGGAGGTATAATCTTCAAGTGGATTTCATTCCACCATGAGTGGGCTCCTTGTCCCTGCTCGGTTCACTTACTTTGAAAACTAAGAAGCCTCATCAGAAGCTAACTGACCTGAAAATGAATAAAGACAGTTTCTTTCTACTTTCTCCGACCAGGATGCTTGTTTCTAAAGCACCCACCCCTCTGTTTACCTCCACTCCTACACTCTGAGTGGTATGAACAAAGATACAGATGCTAATTCTTATTTGGGAAATCTTTCAAAATCATTATCAGAACGTATCTGTTTTTGTTCAGGTAACCCCAAAACATTCTCTTTTCTGTCCCTAAAAGGTAAGCCAGGGGTCCCTCACCACTGCTGGTCCCATGCAGAGACAGGGGTGTGTGTGTGTGTGTGTGTGTGTGTGTGTGTGTGTGTGTGTGTGTGTGCCTGCCAAGAGAATATTACAGGCAAATTGGTTGAGTATTAAATGCTACCTGAATCCCATCAGTAATCTAAACTAGCTATCTACTATGTGAAACAATCGGCCCCACCAATGGTGCTTCCAACAGCAACCATATGGCAAGCTTGATACAGGCAAACCAGGATTCTAGAGCAGATTCTCTGAAAGCTGTGTTAGCATGAGGTCTATCTTCTCCAACAGGGTCTTTGTGTGCAGCCCAGGTGTCACTCAGACTCCTGGTCTTCCTTTCTGGGACTGACTAGGTGGTTTTGCCTTTGGGTTTCTAACGAGGTAACAGTGAAGGAACTGGCTGGGATGTATGACTTGGTCAGAGGTGGCCTTCCAGGCTCACTCCAGGTCTGTCAGCATCAGCTGCACCCCAGCCTCTCCACAGAGCTGCCAGACACTCACCATGTGGCTCACGGCTTCCCCCACAATCAGTGACCAAAAAAAACCAAGCCTGTGGTTCACCTCACTTCGACCTTATTGTGCATCTTGTAAATTCAAATCAACAAGCCTAGCCCACCTGCAATGGGAGAATTATATGGACTTCTGAGGAATTACCCAGGTATTTGTGGACATATTTTTAAAGTTAAAGTCTTTTAACCCTCTCTAAGAAAAGTAAGAAATCAAAATCTTCTGATCCCATACTTGTTTGTACAGGCTGGTCTAGTCAACAGGAGAGTAACAGTCATACAAAAGGATGGGGAGTAAGGGCATCTGTCCTGTGGGAGATGTTAAGTCTGGTGTCCAACTTGTATGTTATCAATACTTAAAAAAGGACTGGGGCTGCATTTTCTATCCTTGTCATTGTTGGGGCCTTCTTGACCCAGCATTTCTAAATTACAACCCTTTCCGATTGAGTACCCATATCTGAAATGACGGAGAGCAGAAACATTCAGATTTGGGAGTTTTGGGTTTGGGAGTATTTGCGTAAACTTCAGATAAGTGTCTCTACTCTGAGCACCTAAAATCCGAGATGTTCCAACATTCAACACTTTTTGATACTCAAAATGTCCAGATTTCACTGCATTTAGGATGTTCTTAGATGAGGAAATCCCGTATCATGATTTCTACAATCTCATTTCAAAACAAGCTTACAGAATCTGGGGTTTTCTGCATGCAAGGCTGTGTTCTTACAGATAACCTGCACTGAGGTTACACACTGAGACAGCACAAAGGAGGAAGGGCTGATTAAAAACACGGTGTATCTTAATCAAAAGAAGATAGGATTTTAAACAAAATCCAATCTCCTTGTTCCTTAGTTCCAGTGTTCCTGTCTTTAGAGCAGGATGAAATGCCCGGGCCTAGAGTCATTCCCGGAGGATGCTGTCATCGTGCGGAATACTCAGCTGCATAAATGCTTATATATTCCAGACTGCCTCGGGCAGCAGATAAACAACACATCCACAGCACAGAGGGAGCTCAGAAAGAAACAAGTCAAGAAGCATCAGTCACAAGCCTGGGTCTGCCACCCAGGGAGAACTTCCCTCCAAAGCTGATAAAAACCAACACGCTAATCAGTGAAGCCAACACCTTTGGGGGGGTGAGGGGCGGGAGGCTGAGGGGAGATGGCTTGGTCAGTAAAATGCTTCTTGGTACAAGCATGAGTGTAGAGGCAGCAGAAACAAGGTGAGTCCCTCAGAATCGCTGGCCAGCCAGCCTCCTCAGGGAGTCCCTGACCAGTGAGAAACCATATCTCAAAACAACAAGAATAAAATTAGTAATAATAAAAAAGGTCAAGCAAGGTGAGAAATAACACTCAAGGCTGCCCTCTGCATACACACACACACACACACACACACAATAAAAGGAAAGAAGTAGGATACAGCTCAATAGTAAGTGTGTGTTCACCATGCACGAAGCCTGGGATCTATCCCCTAAACCAGAAGAAAAATACTCATTTGTTTAATGCGTCACTAACACACATCGTTGTATCTGCACTGCCGTTACAGGGAACCAGGCGTTACTCTGGAAGCTCTTTTTGAATCAGACCCTTTAGTCCTTGTACCAATGCCATGAAGTAGGGTGTTGTTACTGTTCTATTACTGCTGTGAAATAATTTTACCAGGTGATGGGTAATGCTGCTAAACCTAGCCAGATCCACAATCTCTAAGGCGACAAACATCTGTGTGTGGGACAGAGTCCATAGACTAGGAGAACTGAGGTGGAGTGATCCACTATAAACGTGGGGGGCACCATTCCATGCACTGGGATCCTAGACTGAATAATGAATCTGAGCACTAGCATCCACCTCTCTCTGCTTCCCAACTTCTGGGGCAATGTGAACATCTCCCTAAGTTCTTGCTGCCATGACTTCCCCGCCATGAAGGGCTGGACTGCCCAATAGCTGCACAGCAGTGAGAAATGTAACTATGGCAACCACTCACCAGGTATGTGTGACAAAAGTGGAGCTCCCACCAACCAATGTAACTATTCTACACCATTGTTCCCACACTGCACACAAGCGCTCTCGGAAGATTAGACAGGGGGCATTCCGCTTATTTAACCTCCTGGTCAGTGACTTACCCACACAGTACCACCCAGCTGCCTTTAGAGAGCACAAGCTCTTACCTGCATCAAAACCCTAAAGCATTGCTATCAGGCTGGCTAATGTTCATCTCCTTAGAAACCAATTTTTCTCACACAATAGTCTTCATTTCTGTTACAGCCTGGTACCTTCTATCTCTAGTTTAGTCTCGCTTAAAGTGTTGACCTGTATCTTCAAGTTTAATGAGTTTATTTTAAAAGACACTTTGTAACACGTACATGAATAAAGAACTAGGAACATTGAGTTTAGGTGAAAGAGTACAACAAATCCCACCTACGTGGCCTATGACTCTTAACAATCCGGACCATTCAAAATGAAGTCTACTGTCTGTGACAATGGATCTTAACATACTCTTGGGAAAACAAGGAATTTCAACCCAAAGGTTTAAAGACAAATGTTAAGATCTTGATCCCCCGAAGAATCAAACTCAGGAGGCTACACTGTGATTCTCCTTCCTGCCTGGACCGATGTGCAGACAAGTTATCTTCATTTTCCAAAGCACACGCATTACCCAAGCATCCTCCTCTCTAATGAACCAGGCACAGTCAGGAGTGCTCAAAAATTGAATGAGAAAATACTCAGCTGAGGGGCAATGTTTAGACTTGCACAAACACAGCCTTTGGCAAAGAGGAAAAAAACGAATCCTATATGCTACATAAATCTGAGACTAGCTCATCAGACTGACAGCTTTGGAGCTACAAGAATAAAATAATCAGAAGTCTATGTGATTTTCAACAGGTCATGACTCAGGACGCTTCAAAGCAGGGCTCAGCAGGAATTTCAGACTAGAGGACCCCAGAAGTGGCTGCTGGGCCCAGGACACTGTCTGGAAAAGGGAACACAGCAGAGAAAGGAGGGAACACAACAGGCTCCTCATAGGCTGAGAGCTGTCAACAGTTCCCAGGCATCCTTCTAAGCAAGCTGTGTGACCTGAAAAAAAGCTCACCAGTGCCAAGAGGACGGCCAGCAATCCACAATGTCTAAAGCTCTAATGCCATATACAGGCAGACCATTCCTCACCCAAACCCCTAAATCCAAAATACTCCGAAACTCAAAACTAAGATCCAACATAACACTAATGGAAAACTCCACATCTGACATCATGTTGAAATTGTTTCGTGCACAAAAATATGTATATTACACTGAATTATTTTTCAGCTATGTACGTATGATAGTCATAAAACACAAATTTTACATTTAGACTTGAGTTCATCCCCAAGAAACTCCATTATATATATGCTCAAATATTATATAATCTAAAAACATCTGAAATACTTTTGATCCCAAGTATTTTGGATATGAGACACCCAACTTGTCATCGAATGATGATCTTTTCCTGGATGTGACCAAGAAAGGGAAATGAAAGAAAAACACAAGGTTGTGACCAGGAACCAACAGCAGACTCATCCTTTCATTCTATGGATGTCATCTAGTACATACAGGCAGTCCAAATCCTTGGGTATCAGAGGACTTACATCCCAGCTAGGGAAATAAGCAACATGACAAACAGTTATTTCTGAGAAATGTGGTAAAATAGCAAACAAAGCTTGAAAATTAAAAAGGTATGATGGAGACAAGGTGCGCAGAACAGAAAACAGAAGCAAAGATCACATTAGATCCTTGTTTTCAAGGTGGACAAGCTCAAACTGCTGTGTAATCTTGCCAAAGGCACATAAAGCTCCTGATCACGATGGTACACAGCCTCCTATAACCTTCTACCTGCTTCCAAGAGCTCAGCTGGACACTCTCCTGGGACACTCATTTGCCACTGACATCTGGGTTCATGCAGGTTTTGGCACCTGCTCAACTCAAGACAAAACATTCCTATTGCTACCGTTTGCCAGCCTCTGAAGACTGATGGCAACAGAGGTCCAAGTGTGTTGAAGAAGAGAAACGAATTCAGGACACAAAGAGCATTCTTCCCAAATCCAGAGATCAGTCCTCTTTCTATCTCATGCCAAAGCCTGCAGTTCCTGGAGATCTCAGTCTCAACAGAGCTGGGTCTCCCTGGTGCAGGTGTCCAGGGCAGCCTCATAATCAGAAGGGCAAAAGCAGCCACCTCAGCTCCACAAGGCTCAGTTGGAAAGAACTGTCTTGAAGCTTATTAAATTTATTTCATTTGTAATCACTGAATCTTGAGCAAAAGTAGTTGAGGGACAGAACATAGAGGGAACAGGGCACAACCAATCCCAAGAAAAGAAAGGTATGTCATTAGTGATGGCACTACTTTTGTCCCAGCACGTGGGAGAGAGAGTCCAAGTCCAGTCTGGTTTGCATGTCCTGAGGTTTCATAAAAATATTTCTACAGTAAACAACACATTAAGACAATGGAGATGTGAGAGCAGGAAACAAGGACATTGGAAGTAAACAATGTCAGTGCTCAGGGAGGCTGGAAATGACCCAGGAGACCCAGGACCAATTAAACAACTAAAACTGGTATTCAAGAATACTAATGATTCTGAGTCCTAATCAAGCCAGAAAACAAAATCAGGTAAACGCTCTCTGTTAGAAAGTTGGATACACTTGGAGAAGAAACCCATGAAACGGAATTTGTAAAACATTATCACCAAAATGAAAGCCACTGGTGTCACATAATTGCCACTGGTACTTCAGACAGTGTGTCCCCTTCATCCTCAGATCTACCCATCCTACAATTCTGTCTGTACACGGCATTCCCAATGATACTCACACATGAATTGGGATTGTGGAGGACTCTTCTTGCTAACCCCTGAGATCAAAGCCACAGCCCACCATCTCACCTTTGCTTCCAATCAGAAATGGTCAGGAAACACAAACTCAGAAAAGGAAAACTTATAAATTACATCTACCATCACAGTGACGTACACAAAACGTGCAGCCACCGATGAGCATGCTTACAGTAATTAAGTACTTCCTGGGAAAGGCAGCTAGCAACCCTTCTTATGTAAGAAGAGTTTCAACGATAACATTAATCTAATCCATCTTTTCAAGTACCTATGATGTTGCCTGGCACTATTCTAGGACCCGATGTCACACAAAGGAATAAAAGTGGTGCAGTGCCTATGACCTTATCTCAACCTACACCATGAAACTATAGCTACACAGAGCCCAGAAGAGGAAGGCAAGTGATCAGAAAGGTGGACCTACCCACCTACCAACAGAGCCCCAAACACATGAAGCAAAAGTGGACAAGAATTCTACCTTTATCTCTTAAGCTTATCAAGATTTGATGACAGCTAGGCATAGTGCCTCGGGCCTTTAATCCCAGCACTTAGGAGGCACAGGCAGGACGATCTTGATGAGTTCAAGGCTAGCCTGGCCTACATAGCAAGTCAGAGCTTTAAAAAAGGAAGAAAGAAAGAAAGAAAGGAAGGAAGGAAGGAAGGAAG
>CABHPQ010172642.1:0-36881 GCA_902168405.1 Peromyscus aztecus | reverse complement strand
AGAGAGAGAAGAAAAGAAAAAAGAAAACCTTGAAGCCACATGTCAAGTATTAGGCACTCTACAGATGTCATACAAAGACCTACAGAGGGGCTGGAGAGATGGCTCAGCAGTTAAGAGGACTGGTTGTTCTTCCAGAAGACCCAGGTTCAATTCCCAGCACCCACATGGCTGCTTACAACCATCTGTAACTCCAGTTCCAGGGAATCTGATACCTTCACCCCAATACATATAAAAATTAAATGTTTTAAAAAGTCATAAAGAGCAACTCCACTCTCTAGAGTAATTCCCACTTCCCATGTCCTGCACTAGACTCCCATGAGGACATCCAAGACCAGCAGGACAAGGAGGACAGGACACCACCCAATAACTTTTGTTCCTTACTGGCCAGGCTTGCTCCTTTCCAGTTTTCCTGGTCAGCAAGGCACTGGTGCTGGTGCTGTTCGCAGCAGGCTCCTCCTCCTGCTGCCGACTTCATCCTCACGCAAACACACTGGAGCGGGCTCTTAGACCAGACGCCTTCTTCCCAGGAGAGCAGAAAAAGTTAAAAGGCAAGGGGGTGCCACAAAGGAGCAAAAGGCAGCAAAATGAACCCCAACAAAGCAAAGACAGAGTTCTAAATACAGATCCGTGGGGCTTCCTGTCTGTTCTTCCCTGGGTACCTGAACATGATACAGTGTAAACCAAAGCATCATTTACCAGTACTGGAAACAGCAAATGTCCATCCACAAACTGACAGGAAAATAGATGTCGATCCATTAATTGAAGATTAATGATGAGGAAGGGAGCAGGATACTGTCAGAAAAGGGGCCTTAAAGAAATGGGGGACTCTGGGCTGACAAAATGGCTAAAAACACTTGGCTCCAAGCCTGACAACCTAAATGTGAACCCTGGGACTCACACATGGTGAGGGAAAGAACTAACTCCCACAGGTTTACCCACAATAAATACACAATTTAAAATATATATATATAATATATATATTATATTATATATATATATATGGGAGGGGGTGCACCTGGAGAGATGGCTCGGTGTTTAAGAGCACAAACTGTTCTTCCAGAGGACCCAAACTCACTTCCCAACACTCAGGCAGCTCATAACCAGCTTCAGGGGACCTAACTCCTTGGGCCTCCAAGAACACCTGTATTCATGTGCACATACACAAACAACACAATTAAAAATTTTTAAAAATAAGGCTAGGTGTGGTGGTGCACACCTTTAATCTCAGCGCTTGGGAAGCAGAGGCAGGCAGATCTCTGAATTTAAGGCCACCCTGGTCTACAAAATGAGTTCCAGGACAGCGAGGATTATATAGAGAGACCCTGTCTCCAAAAGGGGAGGGGGGGAGGGGAAAAGAGTAAAGAAAGAACGAAAAAAATACTAATAAAAACAAATAGTTTAAAAAGAAGAAATAGGAAAAGTTCAGCGTGAAGCGAAAATGCAGCCTGCAAACACTGTGGACACCATGCAGAATGTCCGTACACAAGTAGAAACAAAGTTACAATCACACACCGCACATTGTCAGGTCACAAGATAATACTCCTCTTCACTGGGGGGTGATTTTAAAACATGTATCTCTTTTGGTCCCTGCTTTTTGGAAGCTGCCTTTCCAATCTTTTATGCACAGTTGGTTTTCCCTATCCATGAACTCCACTTAATCGGATCCAACCAACCACAGATGCAAAAAACTTGATAAAAACAGAAAATTGGGCCTGTGATGAATAAAGACTCTTTCCCGGGCTGGAGAGATGGCTCAGAGGTTAGGAGCACTGGCTGTTCTTCCAGAGGTCCTGAGTTCAATTCCCAGCAACCACATGGTGGCTCATAACCATCTGTAATGAGATCTGGTGCCCTCTTCTGGCCTGCATTCATACATGCTGTATACATAATAAATAAATAAATCTTAAAAAAAAAAAAAGACTCTTTCCCTTGTCACTATCTATTAAACAACACAGAATAACTATTTCTCTAGACTGATGTGGTAATCTAGGAATGGCTAGAAGGTATATAAGAGGATGGCTATCTGTTATATGTTTAAAAAAATACAATATGGACTTTCTGGAAGCAATGCCCAACAGATTCCACGGCCTACATCTTCCAGTAACTGCTCTATAATGAAATGTTGGCTAGTATACCTTCCGCCCTCCATAATACGGAGTGGCCACATTGGTCATTGGGTTCCCCTACACAATACCTTGATAGGGGATTCCGCAGCTCCTGCAGCTGTCCCTTTGCTCAGGAACAAATGATAGATGAATACTTCTGGAGCCATTCTCAACTAGGGGTCACCTGCCCTACAGAAGAACAGGAGAGCCTGCTGAATACAGTGCTGTTGTGTGACAAAACTTTCCCTGGGGAGACACAACACACACATCTGCTTCACCCAGATAGGGAACAGATACCACCAAAATTCAACTCGGTGAACCAATGACTTTTATTGGGGTGACTTACAGGAACATGGGTGAGGGTTACTTATAGGAGCAAAGATGACTCACAGACAGTTGTAACACCAAAGCCCACCCCAGCATGGGTGACATCCCACAAAGCTGAGAACCTGGAGCAGACTGCACAGCTTATAGACAACTCAACAGGTTGGAGAGTGTCCTCCAAGAGACTCAGTTGTTCTAAACCTCATCTGAGCAACCGGGCTGGTTTTCTGTTTCTTCTAGGCAGCTGGTCTGATCTCAAGCGTCTTTGCAGATTGGCTTGTCTGAGAATCGTCTTTGCAGCTTTTACTGTTTACTGTAGCAGAGAGGGGCCTGGTAAATCTGGTCAGTTTCAGGAACTTCCTGAAGCTATTTTTGAGTTGTTTACCTATCCCCCCCAAGGCTAGCTCATTCAGTAGAGAGTAAAACTCGAGTTGTTTACCTTCCAGTTTAAGGAGACTCCCTGCAGGATGAAATGTTTCAATCTTGAAGCAATCTGTTAGACAGCAGAACATACACCCAAAATATTCCAGGCACCTTGATGTGTTCATAGTGCTCAAGTTCAACTTCAGAGCTTACAAACCCAGGGAAGGTCAATTCCCAACTGACCTGTTAACCTTGTCAGGACACAGCTGGTCCAGGAGCAGAACCCAGTGTCTGGCTTCATTAGGCTTGTCCGCTATGACACCCTAACAGCAAGTACAGGAGTGTATTAACAATGAGACAAAAAAAATGACAAACTTTAGTGTGCTTTTTAAAAGCCAAAAGGGGCTTAATTTCTGGTGCTGAGACTGAAAACCAATACTAAGAAGTTAAACGACTAGACCCCACCAAGACACCAGATGGCCTGGGAAGTATTTGGGGATTTTTTTTTTTTTTTTTTTAGCTTACAGCCAACACACCCATCTGGTAGCATATAGAAATTATGTTTTTCCTGAGATGGGAGAGAGGGAGAGAGAGAGAGAGGGAGAGGGAAAGCGAGAATATATCTAAATCCACCCATATAATTGAGGTTGATAAATAGGGTTCTGAAAGTGTAGGCAGAGAGGAAAGAAATATAAACACACAGAGAGATAAAAGCATAATTTATCTGAACCATTAGAGTCAGCAGCGTCATATAAACTTTTTACTAGACAACTCCATGGCAAAAAATATAGGTTCAAATTGCTGAATCACTGTTCAGATGTAAATGGAATTCCTAAAACTTTTATAGGTTGTTAAAATTAGTTTACAACATAAAGTAAACAAGAAAAGGCAGCCATAAAGCCAAACTGCGGGGGAAGACCCTTCCAAACACAGCATCTTCCTGGAGTCACACAACCCAAAGCTTCTAGAAATGATCGTGTTGATCAATGTCAACAGCAAACCTGGCTATGTTTGATGATAAAAATGTTCATTTAATCCGATTAAATGTTCACTCTAATGTTGGAAACGCATTTACTTCATGGGGAAAAAAGATGCTAATGAGAGGTGCATGCGCTCAAACACGGCCATCTTCCAGCCTCAGTCTTCACCCATGATCCTCCGCTTTGCCTCACGAAAACTACAAATGTATCCAATGGCTGGATGGGGATTTTTTTTTTTTTTTTTTTAATCCTCATACTAACACAAGCCAATTTCCCTTCTTCTGGCTGGCTGAAGCATTCATGAATCTTTTAGTTTTTTTGGTTGTTTGTTTGTTTGTTTGTTTGTTTTTGGCTGCATCTCAATAGTTTAGTGCAGAACTCTCCACTATGCCTTTTGAACATGAGTCTTACTTCACAAAAACTTTGTATTACATATTTCCATCGCTGATACTGGTGTGTGGTAACTGTGGATTCAGTAATGTTCAACTGGCATCTGATATTTTCAGGACTACAGGACATGGAGCCTTCACCCTTAATTGGCTTCCTTGACCCAGTTTTGTGATCTTTATATGTTCGAAGATAGTTTCTCAGCAGCACGCCCGCTGTGCTCTCAGACTTAGACTCTGAATCTGTATAGGGACAAGATAAATTAAAACAGAATTCTTCCCTGTCTTAGTTAAGGTGTCTATTGCTGCAACGAAACACCATGACCAAAAGCAAGTTGGGAAGGAAAGGGTTTTTCAGCTTACACTTCCACATTGCTGTTTATCACCAAAGAAAGTCAGGACAGGAACTCAAGCAGGGCAGGAACGTGGAGGCAGGGGCTGATGCAGAGGCCATGGAGGGATGCTGCTTACTGGCTTGTTCCTCATGGCTTGCTCAAGCTGCTTTCTTACAGAACCCAGGACCACTAGGCCCAGGATGGCACCACTCACAATGGGCTGGGCCCTCTCCCACTGGTCACTAACAGAGAAAATGCCTAACAGCTGGGTACCATGGAGGCACTTCTTCAACTGAGGCTCCTTCCTCTCTGATGACTCTAGCTTGTGTCAAGCTGACACACAAAACCAGCCAGTACGTTCATTTTGGAAAGACCAGAAAAATGAAGACCAGAGCAAAGTGAGACACCAGAGGTGTTCCATCTTGTTTAGTAGCAACACTCGCGACACACTTACTCTAATTTTCAAGGTACCATTTGTAAAAGGTTGCCTCATGAGATAGGGTCTCACTCTGTGCCACGGGCTGGTAATGAATTTGCTCTCAATTCTCTGCCTCCATTTCGCAAGTGCTGGGCCAAACCCAGCATAAAAGGAACTCTTCACTGTTCGGTTTTGGCAAGCCAAACAGCACATGGTGATAGAACAGACTTCAGGGTGTAAGAAAAGGTCCAAACTCCAAACCTAGGCTCTACCAGTTCCATGCCCTCATCAGTCATGGCACCGTGGGCAAATACGGAAAACGTCCCTACCTGCCAGTCTATCTACCAATATGACATCCTATTCATCTAGACAATATGACAATTCACTTCTAAGGGAGCCAGAGGTGCACACAAAGCACTCTGCCCTTCCTTAGCACAGCAAAGCTCCCTGCTATTCCACAGAACTTGAAGCCAGATCTGCCAATATGAGGGTATCATGAGGTTGGGTTGACGGGACGTGATCTGGCCTCAAGGGTTGCTACCTCAAAAATGGTATGACAGTTTTCAAAAAGGCAACTTCTCATGTGCTGAAATCAGACAGTTCTAAGGGCCATTTAACCTTTAGACATGTTACTGATAGAGCTATCCAGTATGAGTCTGGACATGGGAAGGGAGCTGTGTAGCAGCACAAAATGACTGACATCAGATGTCCAGGAAACCCCAAGAGTAAACACTCATATAATCTGATCCATACTTAAACCTGGCAGAATGGCATTTTTGTCAACATTCAGTATAAATATGGCCTTGAGGTCAGAGCCCCCTTGACTTGGCCAGCCTGCCTGTGTGTGTGCCTATACCTAACTAAATACTGCCCATACCTGTCTGCCTAGCAGCCTTTGCCTGGAGGGAATACAGTAGGTCTCTTGACACTTGCCATGAAAGGCAGCCCTTACCTCAGAAGGATGCAGCAATGTGGTACACCATGTTGAAAGCAAAGGGCAGCCTTCACCAAATAACCACAGCCACTGACATGTTGACCTTAAGTGCAAGCCTCCAGAGTTGCAAGAAACAAATTGCTATTGTTAAAAACTTAGTTCTATCAAGTGTTTTCTTAAAGCAGCAGAAACAGCATGATGAGTCCAAAGTTGCCCTTGGTTATGTTTAACATTGGTAATCTAATCACCTATTAAAGTGCACACATTTTTATAACTGTTCTGTTTATGGCTTTTTAAACAGGGTCTCCCTGTGCTGAAATCACTATTTGTCCTGGGCCAATCCCAAACTCTCAATCCTCCTGCTTCATCTAATGAGTGCTGGAATCATAGTAGGTATGCACCCCCAAGCCTGGCAATACTTAACCTTAAGACTTGTTAAGGCATTTTAAGGAAAAGTCATTCATGCTTTGTTCTTTTATGTTATGAATTGCTTCAGCATGTTAGAGTCTTTATATTGGCACTCTACTAACCAGGCCCCATCACCATCTTACTCTTCCTGTGTGGATGCTGAAATACATCAGGAACACAGAAGACACTCTCGTGGTGAACACAATGCTCAACCCCTCTCCTCAGGAGTCTTCAGGTGCCAATCAAAGGGATGTTTAAGGAGTGAGTGTTCAGCAGCCAAGAGCCAAAGCTGTAGACACTCCCTGAGTGCATTAGCATGGGAGTTGCTTCCACCCAACACCTTTCATTTAGTGATTTCTAACGAGTGGTTTGGGATCAAGATGGAAGAACTGAACAATCTGAAGGCGGGTAATTCTGTGACAAGGCTCTGTCACTTTCCGGCTGGCTTTCATTCCCCTTTCTTGTGATGATCATGTAGACCCTGATAGGAACAAGTTAACTCTCATGTCCTTGGAGACTGGAATTGTGCCTGAACACATGTAGGAATTCAATGAAAGAACATTTAACTTCTTTGAGGGTAGTGGGGGGAATCCATGAAACTAGGGGTCCACCTGCAATGCAGTTCTGAGACCCTGTAAGTGGAAACAAACAGCATCCACAGTTAACATTAATTTCTTCTCCAGCATAGTCCACTAGCCTGGCAATAGTTCCTCTGTTATGATATTCCCAGGTGATCACATGCAGGGTTCCTTTACACAAACACTGAGTCCCACTTACAAAGTTGTGAAATACTTTGGGAATTCAGGAATGATAAAAGCAAGAGGGAAAACAACAGAAGCTCACAAACGGTTCCAAGAACGTGCAAGTCAGTCATCAGGCTCTCCTGGGCCCACAGAGCCACAGTGAGAGTCACTTTACCAGGGAACATCTCCAGGCACTGAAGACACCCAACATTAAAGGATGCCTTACCAATCGAATGATACTAGCTCCATAGGCAGTCAGGCTGGCGTTTCTAACTCTGCCCCTTACTGAGCTGAATGTATCTAAACTAGTTAATTATATACCCCATGAATCTACTTTCTTCTCTAGAGAAATAACAGCATCAGACCTCCACTGAGGAGTCGTTAAGAAATTAGACAGTATGCACAAGGTGTTGAG
The DNA here is from genome assembly GCA_902168405.1 of Peromyscus aztecus. Classification (NCBI taxonomy): domain Eukaryota; kingdom Metazoa; phylum Chordata; class Mammalia; order Rodentia; family Cricetidae; genus Peromyscus; species Peromyscus aztecus. Next base: position 29,470 of record CABHPQ010172642.1, on the reverse strand, counting down.
TACAAAACTAAGCAGTTTTGAAAGCTACAATTACTGTTTTGAGAAAACTAATCCAGACAAAGCAGTAAAAGAGACAAAATGAAAGACAAGGAGACCTGTTCATAAACTGCCAATTCAATGGTCATATGCCTTCGGAATGGCAGCTTACTATAAAGGGAGAAACAGACTTAGCATATGACCTAGCAATTCCACTCAATAGTATCTATCTCAGATAAATGGAAATTTAAATTGATTCCAAAGCCTACACAGAATGTTTCTAGTAGCTCTGTAAGCACCCCAATTAGAAAAAACTAATGTCCTTCAAAAGTTGATGGTTAAACAAGCCATGCTACAACCATACTATAGAGTATTTTTCAGCAATAAAAAAGGAGCAAGAAACTAAGATGAGTCAGAGGAATCATGAAGACAGCCAATCCCCAAAGGTTAACTATGTGGCTCCACTTAAATAATCTTGAGATGACAGCAGCTTAGATTAGAAGTAAGGAGAGCAACAGCTGTAAAGGATAGACATGGGGTCTTTGTGGTTTCTCCTGATGTGGTGGAGGATGGATGCATGGATCTAAAACTACATCTGTATACAAACAGCATGGACACATGTGTGCACATAGTGAACTAATGAAATCCAAATCAAGTCTGTGACTACAACACTGTTGATTTCCAGGTTCTGATATTATATTGAAATTACATCAATGAGGGGTTCGGTCAGCAATGTATGGGACTTCCAGCACAAACCCAATGTGGGGAAGGGTGTCCAACTGAAGTATTTCTGGATGTGTAATTCCACTAAGAGTTTCAGAGGAACAGGGTGAGTTCAATAAAGAATCAGACAATGAGGAATGGAGAGATGGTGCAATGGTTAAGAACACTGGCTGCCCTTGCAGAGGACCCAGGTTGGGTTCCTTCAGAAATCTGATGTCATCTTCTAGTCCTCATGGGCACCAGGCACTCACATGATGCACAGACAAACATGTATGAAAACATGCACATAAACTAAAATTAAGTATTGGCTCAACCATTAAAAGCACTTGTCATTCCTGCAGAGGACCCAGGTTCAGTTTCCAACATCACACGGCACCTACTAATCATCTGTAACTCCAGTTCCAAAGGATCCAATGTCCTTTTTTGACCTCCACAGGCATTGCTTGCACATGATGCACAGATATACATACAGACAATATACACCCAACACACATAAAAAATAAATAAATCACTTTTTAAATAAAAAGAACCAGGCATAGTGGCACACACCTTTAATCCCAGCAATCAGAAAGCAGAAGCAGGCAGATCTCTTTGAGTTCACTAGACCAGCCTAGTCTACATAGTGAATTCCAGCACAGCCAGAGCTACATACTAAGACCCTGTCTTGGAATAATAATAATAAAATTATCTGCTTCATAGAGCAAGAATAAGTTATATTTTAACCCAACTATTGCCTCCGGTATATGAAGTGACATCTTTACACAGGTATTTGTCTGCATAAAGCAGAATGAAATTTACAGCTCTTCACAAAGTAAATGAGGAATAGAAAGTCTGGAAATAGCAATGACATTCTAGTGGCAACGCAAGGAAATGAAGCCTTCCTTAAAAGTAACAGATGGCTTAGCTACCAGGTTCACAGGGCAGCCAAGACCACGACCTGACAAAATTGGAGTCTAAGTGAACCCACTCGCCTGTCCATCAATAAAGTTTTACTGGAACACAGCAATGCTCCGTTTACATGACGTCTATGAGTGCTTTTACTCCCCTATCACTGGGTGTTTCCCAGCAGAGACTGCATATCCTGCACCAAAAGTATTTACTGCCAGTCCTGTGGCAGAAACACTGCACAAGCCTGGGGCTGGCTAACCAAGTTCAAATACCAGAGGAGATGAAGGAGGCTCCTGCTCTTCTCAATGAGATGCAGCCACTGCCAAAATGCCTTGTCTCTCTTCCTAGGACCACAAACCTGCCAATAATTCTGAAACTAGAGCAGATGCATGTGACTGGTGAAGTGCTAGTCATTCGGCCAAAGACATAGCTGCAAGGGAGGCTGAAAACCTGAACACCACACGGTTTATCAAATCTGCCAGGACTCAAAGCAGGCAAGGGCTAATGCAGAAAGAGGTTTCAGACAGTAGAGAGGCAAAGAAACTACACAAAAGAGACATGGAGAGTGTGGTCAGAGGTAATAACCATTACCCAAATGAGTTAGATATTGTTGTCTGTAGCTCCACTCAAACACGGGTTTCCAGCCACTTTGACCAGTTAGCAGAATTAATCTTTGTCATTATTTGCTGTTCCCACTCTTCTATTGGTGGGCATCCATCTTTACTTCTCTGTCTCACCTTCTTACTATATATTTATCCCTGGGCTGGGAGTACTTAGATTCCTTTCTAATGCTCTTAGTTTGCTAGGCGGGAACATAGCCAATCAGAGACTCTTTAATTGTATGCATTTATGATGAAGTTAACTTTAAAAGACAGATGCAGCCAGGTAGCCATAATGTACTAAGAACTTCCTATAAGAAGACAGATTTTGTGGACCATAAAGCCACACCTTACTTTCTCACAGGGTGCACTAACACAGATGTCTTGGCTGACCAAAGTAGGAGGCAAAAAGTTCCATCAATTTGAAGTAACAAGACATAAAAATTAAAAAAAAAAAAAAAAGAAAAAGAAACGAAAAAAGAAACCCGATGTTTCAATTACCATATATCTAGGGATTCTCTCATTCTTAACATCGTCTTTAAATTTTACAGAGTTCTACAGCTCCTGGGTGTGTAGGATCACATTGTAGCACCCTGATGTGAGTCAAGGATTTTTGACTCACAGATTTATTCCAGCCAACAACCGCCAACATGTTTCCAGCCGAGACACAAAACAACTGACTGGAGGGAGGAGACAAACAGAAAACGCATATCATTGTGCATATCACATCATATCAGCTGGAGCTGAGTCACAGGCAACTGATGGGAGGGAGGAGACAAACAGAAAACGCATATCATTGTGCATATCACATCATGTCAGCTGGAGCTGAGTCACAGGTCCAAGTTCAAGGCCCCTCAGATATAGCTGTCTTGAAAAATATAAGAACAACACTGGGCTTTTTTGCTGTGTGTGTGTGTGTGTGTGTGTGTGTGTGTACGCAATAGTCCTGTGTCCATCCCTACAGCACTGTGGTTATAGACTTATGCCTGGCTACACCAGATTTTTGGGTGTTTGTTGTTGTTACATGAGTGCAGGAGGGAGGGAAGGAGAAGCAGAGCCCAAGGAGGTCAGAAGCATCCAACCCCTGGAACTGGAGTGGTGGGTCATTGTAAGCTGCCACCTGAATGCTGAGAACCAACCCAGTTCCCTCCACAGAAGCAGTGAGTGCTCTTCACTGATGAGCCATCTCTCCAGCCCTCACACCAGTGTTTTCACCTGGGTGATGTGCTTTTAACTCAGCCACTCACACTTGCAGAGTGAGTGCTCTCCCCCACTGAGCCTGCTCTCCAACCCTGACACTCTTCAGTTCTGCTCTGCTGCCTCAGGTTCTTCCCTAGCCTTGCTCCCCTTCACAAGGATCCAGTCTCCCCATAGAGAAAACTGTCACCTAGCATCATACACCCTTGGTACATGGGAAGTGGAATTTCTACACACAGAGGTCACAACAGTTTCATAGGAAGATTTCTTGAGGCACCGAGAAAATAAAACCCAAACTTGTAGGAAATGACACTCAAAATCTAAAGTTAACTTCAGCACGTCTGCCAAAAATTATTTTTCCAGACCTGACAAGACAGGGGCCTGACACAGCAGGTGACGCCTCTTTAGCAGCTCCAAGAACTACAGGGCACATAATTAGCACCCAATTAGTTATTAATAACTTAATATTCACACATCTGCTGAAGCTCTCTGGTGCACAGAGTAATTTCAATGTGATTACGATCGTCTCTGTTAGGGTAGGTGCTGTATAAATAATGAATTTGTTTCCAGAGCCTGGGGGAAGGAACACGAAAAACCAGAGAGTTCATCTGTCCCATCCTACAAAGGGTCACCGGGCAGGAGGAGCTAAATTCTACCACAGTTGCAAAACTTAAATTCAATGTAAATATTATAGTATATATTATAGTATACATCCATCTGATCATTCAACAGTGTCTGCTGGCTGTCAGCTACAGAGAAGGAATGTTTTGGATGGAGATACCTCAACATGCTTCTAATGAAACCAGGGTATCAGCTGGGAACTGTGGGAAGGGTATATAATCCTAGCAATAGGGAGGCTGAAGCAAGAGGAACTTGAGTTCAAGGCCAGTCAAGACTAGAGTTGTAGCTTGGTAGTGAGTATGCAAAGTCCTGGGTTCATCCCCCCACACCACCCAATTTAAAAAATTTTAAAAGCTAGTATAACAATAACAATCATTTATAAAGATACTGTCACATGCCACTTAAGCTTCTAATCATTCTAAACATGTTTGTATACATTACTTCATTGCTTCAGTTAAGACAAATGCCCTCACTTTAAGGTAGATCCTAGTGTTCTCAATAACTTACAAATGGAGAAACCCAGGCAGGTACATGCTGTGGGATGTTCTGTATGACAAATATGTTAATAAATAAAGCACTGATTGGCCAGTAGCCAGAGAGGAAGTATAGGCGGGACTAACAGAGAGGAGAATTGAGGGAACAGAAAGGTGGAGAGGAGACTGCCTGGAGCCGCCACCAGAACAAGCAAGATGTAAGGTACCAGTAAGCCATGAGACACGTGGCAAAGTATAGATTAATAGAAATGGGCTAAATATAAGAGTAAGAGCTAGACAATGATAGGCCTGAGCTAATGGCCAAGCAGTTTAAATAATATAAGAGTCTGTGTGTTTATTTTGTAAGTGGACTCTGGGACTGGCAGGACTTTGTAGCTGGAGACTGGCGGGACTCGGGAGCTTGGAGAGAAGCTCTCCAGCAACAGGTACACATGTAATTAGCCACATATGGAAACATGCTGTGAAGCACAGTCAGGCCTCAAACTGAGCTCTCTCGACACTGCCGCCTTTGTCCCTGAGCACCATGGACCTGTTAAGCTCTTGCCCCCAAGGACTCATGTAATACCCCACATGGAGGGCTGGAGAGACCAGGTAGCAGCTAACTGCTTACTGCTTTTGCTGAGAACTTAGTTCCCAACACCGACACTGGGCAGCTCACAACCACCTGTAACTCCAGCTGCTGGGAGTCCAATGTCTCCACAGGCAACTGCACTAATTCCCACACGGACACACACATAAATAAAAATGTAAAAGATGCCCCCACATGGGCGGGCTTACAGAAGAGTGAGGTCCGAGTGCTCTGTCATGTGGCCAAACCTGGGTGAAAATCTTGCTTCATTGTTCACATCATAATCTTAGGTAAGATACTGTCTCCATATTACGCTGCCTCTCATTTTCATAATAAAACTCCTAAATCAGTCTTGAAGTGCAATCTACCTACTTCCAAACAAACACCCCACTCTGTTGCCACTTGCTGGGCACCCCTTGGCTGAAAGAATTGGGCAAGAAGTTCTGATTATGGACCTTTTCAGATCATGGAATATTTGCATATACAAAATGAGGTATGTGTGGGAAGGGACCCAAGTCTAAACTTGCAATGTGTTTCATACACACCTTAGACACAGAGCCTGAAGGTAATTTCACACAGCCCTTTCAGTGCACCTACGTTTCAGCTGTGACCTATTACAAAGGGACAGGTGTGGAATTTTCCACTCACAGTGTCAAGCCAGCTCAGAAAGTTTCAGATTTCCGATTTTCAGATTTGAGAAGCTTGACTTCTACCAAACCTCCCTTATCCACATGGGGAGCCTGAGTCTTTCTGAGCACGTAGAAACGCAAAGCAACAACACACCATGTCTATCTTTCAAGGTGGCACCGTCTCACAGTGAGAAGGAAAGAAGAGAGAAAACAGAACTGTCCTGTTGTGTTCAACACAAAACACATTTCTGTGACAGATCTAAATTACACCACAGCTGGCTACACTCAAGCTGCCCAAATCAAACCCAAACATTTTGGACAGTGGTAATGACTCCTATTAAATTCTTTCTTGAGCTGGAAAGATAGCTAAGAGCTGGTCCCACAAGCATCAGGACCTGAGCTCAGATACCCAGGACCCAGGTAAAAGTGAGGTACTGTATGAAAACTGATAATCCTAGCCATGGAGAGATGGGAGGTGAAGATCCCTGGAAGCTCAATGGCTAGCAGCCTACATGAAGTTCCAGCCAATGAGGGAGGCTGTCTCCAACAGAAGATGGAAGAGCCCTAAGGCCCGGCCCTGGAAGTGGTCCTCTGACATGCACTCACAGCATGGTGCTATGCACACTTGTAGACACACAAACAGACATGCCCTTGCACACATTCACATGCATACAAATCCCGTTCTCTAAATTTGCATGACCCACAATTCATTAGCATCTCCTGCCAGTTCCCCTATAGCACTCCATATTTACGAAGAAAAATTTACCATCTCACTAGTAAACGGCAGAGCGGAAGTCAGGACTCAGTATTTCTAGTGTGATGAAAATGACTAATATGCACCTTGGCTTACAGATGCTTCACAGACACACACAAGAATGGCAGAATCTTTGCTGCCATCTCTCCTAAGAATATTCCCCTGAAGATTTCAGGCTTCAAAGACAATTAAATGAAAATTTGTTAACATCTAGACATTTTTTTTTTTTGAAGAATAAGAAATAACTGGAAATAAAGGCTAGAGCATTATCTCAGGAGTTAAGAGCATACACTGCCCTTCCTGAGAACCCTGGTTTGGCTCTCAGCATCTACATCGAGGCTACATCACAACCACCTCCAACTCTGGTGCCAAAGGATCCAATGTCCTCTCCTTCGGCCTCCACAGGCACCTGCATTCACATGCACAGACAGACAGACACACACACACTGCATACACCATTAAAAATGAAAAAAATAATTTTTATAAAAACAAGGCTTCAAGAAGCTTATTCGAGAAGTAAATGAAATCCTTACAAGAAGAAGTGCGTGCAGGTCCTAAGTGAAGCATGAGCAAATGCTATCTCACACACTGTATAAATAGCAACTTAGCACTTCCAAGGAATTTATTTTAAGGAAAGAAGGATATGCATTGAGATTTAGTTAGAAAGATTTCATCACAGAACTCATTATCGCATCCAAAATTGTAAGCACCATTTACTTAACAATAAGGGGGCAGCTAAGTAAAATCAGGGCACAAGCATTAAATCAACATTTCTCCACAGTCGTTTCTAAGAGTTTCAGAATAGCATTTAATGGCCTAAGACAGCTTTCAAAGTAAAGAGATCAATGCAACAATGGCAGACGACAAAAACATAGAGCAGAATTCACTTCCACTTTAACAACGGGATGATCTGAACGCACACGCACATTCAGCAAGGTACTCAAAGCATTTACTTGACCTGTATCACACAGAGCATGTGTGGTTTTATACAAGGAAAGCAATAAAGGCTTTGCTGCTGATATCTTGCCATATTTCCCTCTTTTAATTTTCGGTTACAGAAAACTTCTAACATGTGTTATGATAGCTAGCTAAGAAGCCCAAGCCACGTCTTCATGAGCTGCCTCAGATGATAAACTCAAGTCTGGTCCAGCTTCCCAACACCTACCCACATGCTCCGATATTGTCTGAAGCAAACCTCAGATGCATTCATTCAGAAACATGTAAGAGACAGAAAGTTTTAAAAAATGACATACAACTTCTGATACACTTTTTAAAACTGTCAACAGTTACTCCAATTAGGGCTCAGACCTCCAAACACAGGCTTTGCTCCCTTATTAGATCAGAGTGCAAGGGAGAGTCAAACTGGTGTGCTGGTTAACATTGCCGGACAACCTGACAGGGTCTAGAATCATCTAGAAGATAAGCCCTGGGCATGACTGAAGGAAATACTGAGATTTGACTAACTGCGGCGGTAAGATCCACCTTGAGTGCAGCATCATCCCACGGGCTGGGGTCCTGAGAGTGTGAGCTGAGTGGCAGCACTCCTATCCGTGTCCTGAGGGTGGACACAGACCAAAAGCCTTGTATTCCTGCTGCCATGGCTCCCCTGTCATGATGGACATCCCTGTGAGGGACAGCAAAGCCTTCCTTCCTTGTCTGTTACTTTGCTGCACGAAGACAAGTCACTAACACAATAGGTCTGTCTCTAGAATCCTTCCACCTGTAGATTTTCTCTCCATCTCTCTTCCTCCTGTGGAACGTCCGTGTTACAGTTACACAGTCTCCAAGCGGCGGCAAGTTACCACTCCCTTCCCTGTGGTGGTTGTTTAAGGTGGTTCCCTGCCCAGGTAACCTACACCTGACCAACAGGACTAGTTGGTTGGTTCTTGTACAGCAACTTCATGGAAACGGTCCTCTATTTCACCTCTTTGTTCTCCTGGTTACCTAGATTAGTTTCATTAAGGAAAACTCGTGCTCATCTTGGCTATTCAATATTAAAAGCTGGGTTGTGCTTTTTTGGTTTGGTTTGGTTTTTATAGGGGAGGGTGTGTGGCGAGGATGGAATCCAAGCCACACATACACTACAACTGAGGTATAACTCCATCTCCAAGAGCTATTATTACTTTCCTTTGGCATGGATTTTGTTATATTATACAGTCTGGCCTCGGATTCAGATTATCCTGCCTCAGATTCCCAATTCTCCTTTTAAGATTTCTATTACACTTTTATCTGTTTATTTTGTGTACATGTATGTGAATGTGTGTGGGAGTGCACACTCTATGGCGCACCTGTAGAGGTCAGAGGACAACTTTCAGGACTCACTTCTCTCCTTCTACCACGTGGGTTCTGGGAATAGAACTCAGATCTTCAAGCCTGGAGGTAGGTACCTTTAATCCTGAGCCATCTCACCAGCCCAACTATTCTTTATTTTTCAAACACAAAGATTTTACACATCAGAATTTCAAGTACATAAAGTATGACTAGAATCCACAACCAAAAACTTTATTATTTTCAAATAAAAGTGGTGTTTAAGAAGATGCCCCCAAACAACATGGCCATCCCCAAATCTGTATCTTATTCAGGGCAATGGTGGCAAGTTGCCTTGGGTTGTTCGCACTCCAGCTAGGGATCACACACACACAGACAGAGGTCACAGGGTGGAAGAGGAGTGGGGGAGGGAGGAGCGGAGGGAGAGAGGGGGAAAGAGAGAGGGGGGAGGGAGGGAGGGGGGAGGAAGAGGGAGAGGAAGAGGGAGAGGGAGAGGGAGAGGGAGAGGGAGAGGGAGAGGGAGAGGGAGAGGGAGAGAGAGAGAGAGAGAGAGAGAGAGAGAGAGAGAGAGAGAGAGATTGAGTGTGATGCAGTCCTCTCCTCAGCAGATGGTGGCTGGTACATGTTCTAATTTATTTCCAGAATGTCAGGGGACCCAGGATGCTTCCCAAGACCACAGTCAGGTGCCTGTGACCTGAGCCCAAGCTGAGGGATGATCTGGGAAAGGTCCTCACATGGAGGCAGCAAAACAGTGCACGTGGGTAAATGCTATAGAACGGAAAACACCAGCCTGAACTCAACTGAATGACGCCTTTACAAATTGGAAGGAGGAAGGACCCAAGGCGGAGAAGCCACATGCCCCAGTGCAGGGTCACAGCCTGCGGCTGAGAAAGATGGCTAGAGTGCCCAGCTAATAACTCGGGGTCGGTGCTTGGGCTTCTGCCGCAGAGCTTTGATTTTTATAAACGAAGAATGCAGCGGAATGAGAAGCATGGAAACAGCAAACTGTGCCAGAGCAAGCCGCTAGGGTATGGATGTCTCTGGAGCTCCAGGTGCGGAGGCCAGCTAGGCCCTCCCTCGCCTGCCATCCAGGTCTCCTCAGAAGGCATTCATTAGCTAAATGTGCACCAGCCCACAGGAAAGGGACCCGGGCCATTAAATATAAATGCAAAACAAAATTAGAGCCATCCATTCTAAATCTCAGACTTCGGCAGCCAGCAAGGTTTACTTCCTGCTCTTCATTTTTCTAAATGGTGTTACAGCCTGGAATGACAGCCCCCACCCTCTAGATTTGGATAGACCCCTCCCAAACCACATAAAGAATTAGTGGGCTTTGTTTTAGGGCTTTAATCATTACCAGATTTCATCCGGGCATCGGCTGTCACTCTTAAACCTGGATTAAGAGTCTATCTAAGAACCAATGACCCATCTTCTATCTAAACAGAACCACAAGTCCATCTGCAGTGAGACAGAACACCACAAAGCTGTTAAGCCTTAAAGGAATAGAAAATGGCTACACAAATGGCAGAAGAGCCTGCTCGGTGATTTCTCTTTAAAAATACACCCATGAAAAGGATGAAAAAGAGGAGGACAAAGAGAAACATGTACATGGAATTTCTCTCTCCTCTAGATGATTGAAGTGATAAGCTACTACACAAATGTCTCATACTGTAACGGCCATTCATGGAACGACCATGCTCTAGGTTTTTCACCCTCCTGAGATATGAAATCTGTCCTCAGGATTGAGGCCAGCCAAAAAGGGAAGGTTTCCTCTGCTGCGGGCCACAGCTGCAGCCACAGCATGCTTTGTGCGAGAGGGGGGTAGGTAGAAGTACACTCTCACTGGAACTACAGTGGCTCCCAAGCTACCAGGAACTCCTAGGAGATCAGAGCGAAGGTGAGGCAAGGGAGATGGCTCAGTGGGTAAGAGCACATGCTGCAAACGCACAAAGACCAGTCTGAACGCCCAGCACTCACATAAAGGCAGCAAGGCATGAGTGACCTTGAGCGGCATCCAGTCTAGTGTGAACAATGACTCCAGTTCAGTGAGGGACTGTTTCAAGGGCAAGGGAGTGTGCAACAGAGGAAGACAACACCCTCTTCTGGACTCCACATGCAGATACACTAATGTGAATAAACACACACACACACACGTACACGCACACGCACAAGTCAAGCTGCAGGCTTATTCCCTGTAAATGTGCTCCAGTTCCAGTGTAGTAAGAAAATGACCAGCCTGATGTTTCCCTCCCAAGGCTGGAAAAGCCTTTCTTCAATCTCCCTCCCACTGTTCACACCAGACCCTCATATAGCAAGAAGTTTTCCTGTGTCCCACCCACAGTGCGGCTGCTCACACCCAAGTAAACACACAGAGGCTTATATTAATTAAAACTGCTCAGCCATTAGCTCAGGCTAACTATTGACTAGCTCTTACACTTAAACTCAGCCCATTTCTATTAATCTATATGTTGCCACTGTTCTGTGGCTTTACCTGTGTGCCATTACATCTGCTCTCTTGACGGCAGGCTGGCATCTCCTGACTCAGTCTTCCTCTTCCCAGAATTCTCCTTGTCTATTTATCCTGCCTATACTTCCTACCTGGCTACTGGTCAATCAGCTTTTATTTATCAACCAATCAGGGCAACACATTCACAGCATACAGAACATCCCACAACACCTCCCCTTTTCTGTCTAATTAAAAAGGAAGGGTTTAACTTTAACATAGTAAAATTACATATAACAAAACAGTTATCAAGCAAGAATTACAGTTACAATATCTAGTCTATTTGTATTTTGCAAAATTAAATAAAATATTCTATCTATCCTATATTTATGAGTCTAAAGTTTTATATCTACCTTTTCTCTTATCATAACCAAGGAAAACCATAATTATAACTATCTAGTCTTCAACTACATCAAAGACCCCAGAAGGATATAATATTACCTAAGTAAATAAGAAGTGCATTGTAAGCAACTTCCAAAAATCTAGAATGACATAGACAGCTACCTGCCTGGACAGTCATCCAAAGTTCCTCTGCAACATTGGGGCATCTATCTTCAACCCATAGGCCTAGTCTCTCAGTCATCTTTTTCTCTGTGTCCTGTAGAATGTCTGGCAGTGTCTTCCGCAAAGCAGGAACCTGAAGGACCATCTCGCCTTGCAAAGTTCAGTGGTCACCTTTCTATGGGTCCTGCATGTCCAGTCGATACAACATTTTGTCAAGCAGTCCAGGCAAGAACAGGTTCTTGCCTAAATGGCTATTTTTGCCAAGAAGAAGATAAGCTCCATATGGAGTGTCTTCAACATCCATCTTTCTCTCTGAAGTAAATTGGTGCTGCCAGGAGCAGACGTGCCTCACTGGCCAGAAAGTTGAAGTTTTAAAACATTTTAAATGCCATATTCTGTAGGACTTTGAAGTATTTGAAGATCACCTACCTAACTGAAATATATCTATGTATACCTAGAAAACTAACATGACTATAAGTGTGATTATCATAGGCGACTAATTATTAATCTGTATTTCTTAATTATCCATTACAATTTCAAATGAGTTACAGAAACAAAATACCTGAAACGAAAGTAGAAATGTAAATATAGTATAACAAAATTAACTTTAAATTTGTATCAATAAACTAAAATTCATAGAAATGTAAAACATTTTAAACAAGTTGTTGCTCTTTAAAAGTAGGTTCAACAATCTACTCTTTTATCCTATCATATCTATATTCTATTCTCCTTTTTTCTTTAGAAAGATATTGACAGTGACCAATAACAATTTGTAACCAACAACCTAATTTTTGGGAATGTGGGCATAGTTTTCTAGGCTACTTCCTACTGATAGAGGGTGCTGGTAGTCTTATGGGGATCCTGAGAAAATTAAGAATTATGGTCAAGTCCTGACTGGAATAGTCTGTGAGGCTGTATTCTCTGAGCCAGTTGCCTTGAAGTTGATTTTAGATGTTGGATGATCTGGGCCATAGTGTCATGGGAGACCTTTCAGGAAGTCTTGGCTGGTCAAACTGTATTAGCCTGGAAGTAATCCACAGGTTCTCATCTTCTGTGGAAACAAAAGCAGAACCTCTTTTCCAAAGCAACATATCCTTAGACACAGATTCTGAAATCAAGATATCTTTAAAATATACATATTGATTTAACCCAGCAGCTTTTACATTCAAATGTTTTCTGCAGTTAAAAATCCCAAAGACAACATAATCCAGACTCTCTGTGTGATATCCATCTTTATGTGGCTTATTTTTTAATATTACCTTTACTGTCTCTTTAAAGACTTTATTTTTTAAAACTATTTCTTTATGTAACTGCCTATATTCATTTTCTTCTCTCTTCCAAGCCTACATACATTTTTACACACATTGTAAACGATTTAGAGGTTCATCCCATCCGAATCTGACTTATTATGAACCTATTGCTTTAAATTGTAGAATGACTAGGACTGAAATGGCAGCTTTGGCTACTGGCTCTGCCCACCTCAGCTTCCCAACATGGTGGAACTACGTTTATAGCCAGCTCTGGGAACCATGCTCACTGCCAACTCTGGGAAGGAGTGGGTCTATGCTTCTATCCAGCAGTGTGTAGCCCAGAAAACTTTTTTTTTTAAAGTAGCAAAAGCTATATCCACCACACACCATGTTGTGCAGCTTGCAGAAACCCCTGTGTAACTTGGCGGGAATCTACCATGTTGCACTCAAGCCTGAATGCTGTGGCGTCTAGCTGTCCACATGAGACATGAAGCAGAAACCTGTTTTTGGCTCCGTTTAGAATCGCTTATTAAGTATTCCCAGGTTTTAGGTGGAAACTAGAGCTGTTGGGTAACATTTGTAGTCAGAAGTTTTCCTGTGTCCCACCCAGTCTGCAGCCGCTCACACCCAAGTAAACACACAGAGGCTTATATTAATTAAAACTGCTCAGCCTAATTAGCTCAGGCTTACTATTGACTAGCTCTTACACTTAAACTCAGCCCATTTCTATTAATCTATATGTTGCCACATGTTCTGTGGCTTTACCTGTGTGCCATTACATCTGCTCTCTTGACGGCAGGCTGGCTCAGCCTTCCTCTTCCCAGAATTCTCCTTGTCTGTTTATCCTGCCTATACTTCCTGCCTGGCTACTGGCCAATCAGCTTTTATTTATCAACCAATCAGAGCAACACAGTCACAGCATACAGAACATCCCACAGCACCCTCAAACAGCAAAAGGCACTCATGCAACCCATCTCCTTCTCTCCAGATATACAAAACCATCTCATCTAGAATGCTGGTGGAGAACAAAAGAAAGTCTAGCGCCTGAAGCCCTGTTTGGTGTAGACCCATCATATTCTAAAGGTGACCCAAGAAGAAACCAGAAGTCAGAACATAACGTGTCTCAAGTCACTGCAGTGGGTGTCACCTGAGTACCTACCTGCTAGACAGTAGGACCAATTAGCTCATCCTCAGATTCTGGAATCACAGCAGAGACCCCTGCTAGGCACATGATATTAACAGGTGATTTATTTTCCCAAGGTATTTGCCTCATCTGTGTAATGGGTTGAAAATGGTAGCAGAAGCACTTGGTATCAAGCCTGGCTCTTAGTTTACACTTGGCAAGTTGTTTCAATGGAAGGAAGAAGAGGAGGAAGGTCAACGCCAACCACACATTGGGAGAACCAGGCTACTGCCCCACTGGCTTCTCTGATCTCCCCCGAGAGCAGATTTTGTTTGGGAGAAATGCAAGACAGTGATGGCTGTCCGCAGTGAACCACATCACTTGCATGCTCCCTTATGACCACTATGAATTTTCATGCTCACATGAACTGTTCAACCAGGAAACGGGGCTGTCAATCACAGACCACAGGTAGAGCTGTGAGAAAGCAGCTGGACCAAGAACAGGAAATGTCTAGCTGGCAGGGACTGGTCTGAGCTCAAGGCAGGAGACGATACCCAAGATTCTCCAAGGAAAGAGACACAGCAGCAGGAGTTTTTAGGGGTACTTCTGCTTGTAGGTGAGGCCTGCTGTTCTGGTTTGCTTCTGTTATTGTGATAAATGCCATGACCCAAAAGCATTGTGGGGAAGAAACCGTTTATGTCAGCATACAGTCCATCAACACGGGAAACCGAGGCAGGAAGAACTCAGGGTTTATGTCAGCTCTTACTTTATAGTCCATCACTGAAGAAAGCCAGGGCAGGAGCTCAAGAAGAATCCGAGAGGCAGGAACTGATGCAAAACTATGGAGGAACGGTGCTTACTGGCTTGCTCTCTGTGGCCTGCTCAGCCTGCTTTCTTACACAACCCAAGACCATCTGCCCAAGGTGGCATCATCCAGCGAGCCAGGCCCTCCACATCAAGCATTAATTAAGAAAACAGCCACAGACTTGCCTACAGGACAGTCTGATGGAAGTGACTGCTCAAGTGAAGTTCTGTCCCTCTTTCCCAGGTGACTCTAGTTTGTGTCAAGTTGAAAAAAAGAAAAAAAAAAAAAAAAAAAAAAAAAAACAACCTAGAAAGATGGTCATCTTCTGTTCGGGGTCCAGCATTCAGAATGTCTCATTCTGCTTACTACTGGCAATCTGGTGATTCAGATGATGGCAGTGTGTTGCACAGTGCTACCCATCCCCATCCAAAAGATCAATCAATATCCTAATGGCTAGAATCTATGAGCATCCCAAGCAGTCTCAGAGTGTATCCCAGATTGCCCATATGGGATCTAAATCCCATGACATGTGTCCTCATGAGTGTGTAGCTGAGAGAGGCTGATAAACAAAAAGCAAGGATGCAGTAGACCTGGCAAACAGACAGGGAGCCTCAAGTTGAGGTACATCAACAGCTACCAATAGCTAGAGCAAGGAAGGAGTCTCGGGGGAGCTCAGCTGCCAGTGCCTTGATTGCTGGCGCTACGTCTTCAGAGTGTGACAGAATCTATTCCTACAGGTTAAAGCCCTGAGATTGTGTAGCTCTAAGAAACCAATATAGAGAGGTCACCCTGCACCAAGCCCACACGCAGACAACATAGCTAGACTTATCCCCTTCTTTTGTGATCCAGGAACCACAAACGCACAACAGGTTGGCACGAGGACCCGCCAGAGTGACACAAAACAGCAGTAAGCTCAAGGCAACTGGAGCAAGAGGAAAATGCAGACCCAGAAAGGCACAACTGAGTGTCTGAGGAACCTCACTGGCAGTTATAGATAAAGCAATATTAATAAACCAAACACACACACATTGTTTCTATATCAGTTCTGAAGAAAATTACCTCTGGTACCTTCATTCCTCAGCCTGTCTGGTTTTTTAAAGACCACTTTCAAATATCGGAAATATACATTATGTATTTCTTGTTATTGTTGACGGTGGTGGTGGTCTCTTAATTAGACATAATCTTACCAGAGACTGGCCTGGAACTCACTATGCAGTCTTGAACTCATGGTAATCCTCCTGCCTTGGCCTTCCAAGTGCTCAGATTACAGGTGTGAGGCACAGTTCCTAGTGTTAAATTATTATGTTTAATCATAAAATTCCAAATTTAAGGCTCTCCAAGGTCTAAAACTTTCTGAACAGTCAGTTTGAGTAGCGAATATTTGGAATTTTCAGATTAGGTATTCTAAACCAGTAGTCGATGCAAATATTCCAAATAAATGCCAATTCAAAACCTCCAAACCCAAAAGCACGCTGGCCCCAAGTACTGAGGGTAAGAAATTCTCAACCCTTAATAACTTCTCCACACAATTCTGAGAAAAACAGCTTACAGTGCAGCAAACCCAAGACTAATGAACTTTCTCCAGTCAAGAATGCTCTTAATGGCTGAGCGGTGGTGGCACACCCCTTTAATCCCAGCACTCAGGAGGCAGAGTCAGGTAGATCTCTGTGAGTTCAAGGCCAGCCTGGTCTACAGAGTGAGTTCCAGGACAGGTGCAAAGCTACACAGAGAAAACCTGTCTCAAAAAAAAAAAAAAGAATGCTTTTAATGGCATCCTAAAGTTCCTTAAGACTGAGTGCCAGCCCTCAGTCACAGTCCAGAAACGACACACAGCTCTCTCAAACTGACTATTCCAGTCTGAGTAAATAACAATGCACAGGCTCGAATGACAAGGTGGGTTCTACTTATGTCTCCACATTAGGAAGGAAACATCAAACTCAGAGTCCTAGACCATGTTTAAAGACAGTTTCCTCAGAACATGGCCAATAAAAAACAAACACATGCCTACAAAATATCATGTTGTCAAGAGTGCTGAGGAATGGGCAAATCCGGTCAGCTCCTAAGAAGCCTGAGGGTTCATTGGTCTGGGCCCCAACATCACCACCATCTCAGAAACTGAAGTTCCACGGGAACAAGGTAGCCATGGCACCAGAAGTATTTTACTGGATATGTGCAGTTCTCACTTTCCCCCGAGGAATCTCAGGTACTTCTCGGACCGCATGTTCTTCCTTGAAATACTAAGCACTCTGCCCAGCACATGTGTGCATACGTGAACTGTTATGCAATCCTCTGAATAACCCTATAAGGTCACCATTCCCCTGTTCACGTTTGCAGAAGAGAAAATCAACTAAGCTAGTCTTCAAGGAGCTTACCCAATGACTCATAGCAATGAGTGGTGACAAGGCCAGAATTTCTGTGGTAGATACTTCATACCTACATAAAAAAATGTGAGTCCTCTCCACACAAACCAATGCCCAGGAGGACAGCCCTGTCTCTCTCCACAGAAACAAGCATAACATGGCAAGGAGGCCACCCTCTGTCTGCAGAGCAACCTGATCTAGGAGTCAGACAATGACAGAAGATGTCATCGATTGGCAGGAGACACAAGCTTAAATAAATGGATCAGTTTCATACTTGCAGCCAATGGAGTCATTGGCAACAACGTTAGATTTTACAGGGTTGCCTGGTGAGCAAATACAATGTTTCCCAGGAACAGATCAAGTGTTACGTCACAAGGTCATTTCAGCATTTGTGTCAGCTGACCTTACTCCTATGCAGCGAAGCGTGATTATAACGCCACGGCTTGGAAGCTGCAGCAGAAGGACCGTGAGTTCAAGGCAAACCTGGGCCACATACTGAGGCCTCATCTCAAAAATCAAACCCAAAGTAAAAAGAATGAACATTTTAAAGGGCGAACTGTATACTATCTGAATTCAATCTCAATACAGTGATCACAAACAAAAGCATTTAATTATAATTACTAGGAATGTAAGGGATTTTTTTTAATCTATATCCATGCTTCCTTTAGTTTCCTGATGGACAGGTTTGTCTTTCACCAACTCATGTCACTGAATTAACATCAAGAGCAGAAGTTCTCAGGGAATGATGGCAAGGTCAGGAAACACGGCATTGTACTGAGATACACGTGGGAGTGGGAAACTGTGGTGTGTTGGCACACTAAACATTTTCATTTATTTTCACCATAAACAAAATGATGTGTATTTGAGGAAATAAGTATGTCCAATATGATTTTAAACATTATACACAGTATACATATGTTAAAATATCATATGGGATATTTCACTAATATGCACAATTTTTATGTTCTCATATATCAATTTAAAAATAAATCTCAAGCCTAGGGGTGTAGCTCTGTTGTTAGAGTACTTACTTGCCTTGCTTGATACCCAGCACCACACAAAACCAAGCATGGCTTCCACACCTGTAAAACTAGTGTTTGCGATGAAAGCAGACAGATCAGGAGTTCAGGACATCCTTAGCTACACAGTGGGTTCAAATCCTTCCCGGCAACATGAGACCCTATCTCAAAAAACTGCCCCAAAAGAAACCCCTCAAAAACAGTATATTTAAAAACAACAACAACAAAAAACAAAACAAAACAAAACAAAAAAACTGTTCTTTGCAACAAAACAATGCCTGCAATGTGGCTGCCTGACAGGCTTTGATGAGAAGAGTCAAGTCTTTATTCGCTGCTCAGGAAGTCTATGTCTGTATTTCACAAGGTCTCAACTCTCCTTTGAACCTTGTCTATTATAAACACAGGCTTTAGATCTATTCTCACTTTGAGATCACTTACACCGTTGACTATTTGCAGAGCGAACAAATGCAATCAAACACTAAAGCTTCAAGGAGATTAGACAACTGCCAAGGTCTGAACTATATCAACAGCTTGAAATCGGCTCATTCAACAGTGCAGTGACAGCATTATGCCTGTAAAACTAACAGAGCCAAGGTGTCCACGGTGGATGTGGCATCACATTCCAGCAGTGTGGTTATGGAGAAGCATTCATCCCACAGGTGTTACCCGAGACAGGCGCTGGTCCAAGTAGACAGTGAGTGAACTCAGAAGACAAGGGGATGCATTCCAGGGCTGGCTGTGAGGGTCCAAATGGATATTGTCACCTGCTGCTTGTGTTTTAAAAAGAAGGATACTATTCTATTTGTTTATTTATTTGCCGAACCAGTGTTTGATAAAATTCAATACTGCTTCACAGATTTTAAAAAACAAAACTATTCCACAAAGTAGATGTGAAACCGGTTTACTCAGCCTGATAAAGAGCCACAGTTAAAAATCCACAGCTGGGCTGTGCACGGTTTCTTGTTCTTACACTCCATAAGCAATACATTAGAGAAATCCCTTATACATCATGTATACTGTGTTAGGTAAAATATACATGTATTTCTGTGTTTACCCAATGCATTACACTGTTGGGTAAAGTCTGTTCATGTACACTACACTATAAGTGATCTAAAGACAATCTGAAAGAAACAGGAGGATGTGTTTAGGGTCCATGCACATGCTACCATCTTGTGTGTATGAAGCGTGTGAACACCTGCAGCTCCTGCCATGGGACACTTAACTAGAAGCACTCCCCTGCAGATCCAGAAGTGCTTGTGATTTCTTCCTCTAGAAACAAGCAACTCCTTGCCTGTTCATTCGGCATCAATTTCTAGCCAGCGTTCTAAGCACTGTCTGCATTCTGTCACTGTCTCTAAACTACAGACTCTTGCCTAAATGCCCTGCCCCCACCCCAATCAGGATGGCTGCACCTTGTATCACAGTGGGTGACACATCTGCCTTTGTATAAATGGAGTATGAACTGCTTACAGGGAAGATCCACGCCTCACAAACATCTGCTCCTCCTCCTGTGCCCATGTCACAAACAAGAAGCTGTCACCTGCCTGCACTTTCCTTCCTTACTGAGCAAGTGCTCACACTACTACTAACGACAAAAGTCTTAAAAACTTGCCCACATGGATTTATTTGTATCTAACCAACGTAATAATTAAAAGAAAAAAAAAAAACACCCACATTGAAAATTTGAAAGGATTTTTGCACCTGGCAAGAAGTTGGCACCCTTTTTTAACTTTATAATTCTAAGGAAGTAAATAAAGCCCTGGCAGTTTGGTCCTTTTAGCCTGAAGATCTGGATTCTAATTGCAGGGGTCTCTTCCTTAAGTAGCTCAGTTGTTATAGCACTATAAAGAGAGTGTGTTAATATTGCTTTGTATCCTTGTTGTCAAAGAGATTTGCAGCGATAAATATTCCCATCCATGCCAAACCACAAATGCATTGCAAAGAAAGTCAGCTGAACTGAAAAATTTCTTTGGCTCTGCCAAATCTTTAAAAAGATCCCCTCCAGGCAGGGCTCGTAGTTCAGTGGGAAAGCACTACCCAGAAAGCCACAGGATCTGGATCCATCACCAGCATAGAAGAAAAGAAAAAGATGGAAAGAAAGAAAAATCGTGAGTGAGGGAACACCAGAAGACCTCTCTCAGGGCAGTAAATGCCTTTTTATTGGTGGAGGGTGGTACGAGAAAACATCTTTGATTGGGAGAATAAAGCAGCATACCAAATATTTTGCAACTTAGTATTTCAAACACCTAGGAAGACCTACGCAAGCCATTCCTGTGAGGCTCCCGGCGGTAACATGAGCGGGCTAAAAGCAACTTCTTAAGAGGTAAGTCTGTGACAGATGAGTGCTTCTCTCAGTATCTTCTCTGGTAAACACCATGGTCAAAAGAGTCCAGAAAGCCGAGCTTGGTGGCTCACACCTGTAAGGCCACAGTGTGAGAGGCTGGCACACAAACATCCAACTTCAAGAACTGAAAGGTTTGACCCTATCTGAAAAAAATGAAAAACAGAAAATATAACACACATACACTCAAACCACCAGGAAATAACGCGCAGGAAGGAAGGCAAATCCAGAGTTCTCTCCACACCGACTTATTCCCAACCTTATTCACTTAAACACACATTCAGCTAACCATTCCTACACCTGGAGCCAAGAAACACCGCTTAAGAGCTTAGCTCAGTCATCAGCCCTGTTCAGCGGCTCTGGGTGCGTCACCCCAGCCTGACTCACTTCGCCAGTTCTGATGTACCGTCCAGTAGCTCCACAGCAGCTCTCCTGCCACTCTAGCAAGCAACCTCCCTCAAAATCAGACTTCATCATCTAACAGACAGGACAGCCTGAGCCGAGACAGGTCCACTCAGCAAGACTGTAATGGGAAGGCCTCTCCTGGAGGCGATCTGTACAGCGTCCAGAGGAAATGGAAAACCTTGCTCTTTCTATCTTACCTGGGCCCCAAGAAGCTGTCATAAGCCTAAGGACACAGTGTACTCCTGTGGCTGCCTGTGGTTACATGCTTTAGGTTCACCAAGACCCCTGTATATCCCATTACAGGGGTGGAATTCAAGTGCAAGGTTAAGCCACAGCAGCAAAATTCAAGAGCAAATAAAGTCTGCTCAATCCCTTGTCACTATTTCCTGGGAATGGTGACACACACCTTTAATCCCTGTACTTGAGAGGCAGAGGCAGGTGATCTCTGTAAGGCCAGCCTGGTCTACAAAGTAAGTTCCTGGGCAGCCAGGTCTACACACGGAGAAACCCTGTCTGGGGGGGAAAAAAGGCAGAAGAAAATATTTCAGTTATAAATTTAATTTGCAGACCCTAATATTCATATAGATGCCTTTAATGAATTGTTCGGCAATACAAATGGCCACTGGAACCTGTACCGAAGTGTATCATGATGGCCACAGTCATGAAGTCATAAAGTCCACATGTGAATCATGATGTATCATGATGGCATAATCAATAGAAGGTCACATCATGATGTCAACAGAGAGCAGGGTCTTCATTGAAAATAGACCAATTATGGGGCAAGGGATGTACCTAAGCGGTAGTGCAGACAGCTAACATATACAGGTCCTTAGGTTTAAGTCCCAACACAAACAAACAAACAAACAACAAAAAAATGCCTGGAGATGCACATCTGGAATCCCACTACAGCTTGGGATACATGGAACTCAGTCTCATAAATGTATAATAAATATTCTTTTATTTATTTATTCTAAAAGAGAAGAAAACAGTCCCATCAGCAGTCATCCTGGATATACACTGCCTTGGTTATAAATACAACTGAGCCCTAACCCCGCCTGTACTAACAAAAAGTTATTTATGAGCCACGAGGCCTTAATCTTAACCATGACCTTAGTTGAATTTCCTTTCCTCTGTTGCAAACTGGCAGTCAGTCTTCTGGAGGAATTTTTAATGAAATAAATTAGAACTTTCTTCATGTAGTCCACTGAGCAGGGTCAGGCACTGTCTAAACGTAGCTGCTCACTTTCTTCTACGTCACCCCGACTGCAGACTACTTGAACTGGACCACAGCTTCTCCCCGGATTTGAATATCTGAGCGTGGCCATGGGGCACACCATCAGAAGCTAACAGAGCAGAGTAGAAAGAATAAGGTAACAAGACAGGATAAGGTGAGTTAGACAGAAAGGCAAAGCCCCTACAATTGTGTGCCTGGCAACCATCACAGGCACTCCATGATAAGCTAACAATGAGAAAGAAAACACATGGGCATTTTAAACTGTAATGATAAACTATAAAGCTTGTAAGAAAAATGGGAAGAACTGGAAAATATTGTAGTGTGGTAACTCAGGCTCAGAAAAAAACAAATATCAATGTTCTCTATCAAATTCTGATCCTTACTTCTAACTTTTATATATACATATTTATGTGGGCATGAGTATAGAGAGAGGTCACGAAACTAGAAAAAAGGGGGAAAGAAGATTTAAGGAAGGAACAGAGGGCAACAGAAAAGAAAATAGTGGATATTATAAGTGGGAGGAAGCAGGAAGGTGGGGGAGAGTGGGTAGTAGCTCAGCCATGTATGAAAATTGGAAAAGGGGGCTGGAGAGAGCCTCAGCAGTTAAGAGCACACACTGGTTTTGCAGAGGACAGAGTTTGGTTCCCAGCACCCACAAAGGGCAGCTCACAACCAACTACCTATAATACCAGCTCCAGTGGCCTCTACAAGCTCCTGCACTCATGTGCACATACCAACACAGACACACACACACACACACACACACACACACACACACACACACACACACACACACACAGTTCAAAGAAATCATTAAAAAGAAAGAAAGAAAATGTGTTAAAGAAAGCGGTTACCCTGTATGCTAATCTTAAAAGAAAATGCAAAAATGGAGATAACAGCCTGACATGAAGACAGGGCATAAAGCTATCCGTAATCCACAGTTATGACAACTATCAAAACTTCCCATTTAGTGTGACCCCAAAATCTTGGCAGTGTTTCACGCCAGCTGCTGTTCCCTTCACTCAGGAATGTCTGGCCAAAGGACAGAAAGATTTGACTCTGGCTCATTCTACAACTGGGCTGTGAAGCACAAAGTCATGCCTCACTCGCCCTCCGTGAACCCAGTAAAGTACGCCAGAAGACAGACTTCATCACCCCCAAGTTCTCCATTGGGTTCTTTCATATTTTAAACTTCTTATAATGACTTTCCATTGCATTCACCAAGTAAAGAATCCTCCCATTGATAATTAAACACCTGCTAATTCCTACAAAGCATTCTAAAATTAAAAAATAAGAATAATCAGTAAAGAGTCTGCTGAATAAAAGATCTCCTTTATTCCATAGGACTGGGTTCAAATGAAGGAAAATGGGTCATTAAATATCCATTAATTCTGCAAGACTTGGGTACTAGATTAGTGACCATATTTATACTTAAGAGTACTTTGAGGTATAAGGTTCAAGCTTTAAATATTCATTACCCAAAGAATACTTAAGAGAAGGACATGGAAAGTCAGTGGTCGTGAGGAAGAACAGGACATGGGCTTATTATTTTATATTTTTAACTATACTATGAATTTTCCAACATTCAGAAGAAGCAGTACCCACACATACATTCCCTTCCACTGATTATGCCCAAATATGTCAACACTTATTTCTTTGTACAACAACTCATTTTCCATAGAAAACGAATTTTTGTTTGGTTTGTTTAGATTTATTTTGGGGGAAGGGGGAATGAAAATAAAGTCTCATGTAGCCCCCATCAGCCTTCAACTCCTGATCCTCCTACCTCCATGTCCCAAGTGCTGGGATTCAAGGAGTGTATCAACACACTCAGCCAAAGGCATCGTAATTTTCCCAATAAGTGATTCAGTATCTGTCCCTAAAAGATAAGACTTCATTTGTGTGTGTGTGTGTGTGTGTGTGTGTGACTTCTAATGCACAGGGTAGAAGTCACCTTAGGGAACCTTCTTCACAGGGGTTACACATGCATACTGTAGCATCTGCTTTTACATGGACACTGTAGTCAAACTCATGTCCTCCTGCTGGTATATCAGGCACTTTATCAGGACTGAGCCATTCCAGGCTAAGATCAAAAACATTGATGACAGCCTATGTTGGAGAGGATGTGGAGCAAGGGGAACACTCCTCCACTGTTGGTGGGAATGCAAACTTGTACGGCCACTTTGGAAATCAGTATGGCGGTTTCTCAGAAAATTGGGAATCAATCTACCTCAAGACCCAGTTATACCACTCTTGAGCATACACCCAAGGAATGCTCAACCATTCCACAAGGACACTTGCGCAACTATGTTCATAGCAGCATTATTCATAATAGACAGAACCTGGAAACAACCTAGATGCCCCTCAACCGAAGAAAGGATAAAGAAAATATGGTACATATACACAATGGAGTACTTACTACTCAGCTATAAAAAACAATGACATCATGAACTTTGCTGGCAAATGGATGGAACTAGAAAATATCATCCTGAGTGAGGTAACCCAGACTCAGAAAGACAAACATAGTATGTACTCACTCATAAGTAGATACTAGATGTAAAGCAAAGGGTAACCAGACTACAACTCACAGTTCCAGAGAAGCTAGGAAACGAGAACCCTAAGAGGGACACATGGATAGCCCTGCGAAGGGGAAATAAATTACATCTCCATGAGTAAATGGGGTGAGGGGGAGCAATACAGGGTAGGGAATGGAAGATGAGAACATGAGGGAACAGGATGGTCAAGCTGGGGGAGGGAAGGAGTAGGAGAGCAATGAAAGAGAGATCTTGATAAAGGGAGCCATTAAGGGGTTAGGGAGAAACTTGGTGCTAGGGAAATTCCCAGAAATCCACAAGGACAACACCAGCTTAGACTACTAGCAATAGTGGAGAGGGTGCCTGAATTGGCTTACCCCAGTAATCAGATCGGTGACCACCCTAATTGTCATCATAGAACCTTCATCCAGTAACTGATGGAAGTAGATGCAAAGATCCACAGCCAAGCACCAGGCCAAGCTCTAGGAATCCATTAGAAGAGAGGGAAGAGGGATTCTATGAGCAAGGGGGGCCAAGATCATGATGGGGAAATCTATAGAGACAACTGAACCAAGCTCATGGGAACTCACGGAACTTTAGACCAACAGCTGTGGAATCCTCATGGGACTGGACTAGGCCCTCTGCATAGGGGAGACAGTTGTGTAGCTTGGTCTGTTTGAAGGGCCCCTGGCAGTGGGATCAGGATCTATCCCTGGTGCATGAGCTGGCTTTTTGGAGCCGATTACCTATGGTGGACTACCTTGCTCAGCTTGGATGCAGTGAGGAGGGACTTAGTCCTGCCCCAACTAAATGTACTAGGCTTTGCTGACTCCCCATGGGAGCCTTACCCTTTTGGAGGAGGGGATGGGGGCATGGGTCAGGGGAGGGAAGGCTGGAGGGGAGCAGGAGGAGGGATGAGTGGGGGGTCAGTGGTTGGCATGTAAAATGAATTTTAAAAATTCTTAAATTAAAAAAAAAAGACTGAGCCATTCCAACACCACTATCTGTCTAGACCTAAAGACTAGCAATACTGCCACAAATCAGACACTATTCATTACCCATCTTTCTCCATTGAAAAATAAATTTTTAATACTGATCTGTTCAAATCAAGACCCAGTTCCTCATAGAGGGTGCGGCTGACCTTGGCGCTGAAGTCCAGCTTAATCAAAGGGTTTTCTCTCCCTCTATAAACTGACACATGGGTTGAAGAATGGGGCCATCTCCATGAACTCCCTGTCTGCTTTGCTAACAGCATTCAAGATCTGCCATTTTACATTGTGATCGAGTTTGGTACTGGATACACACGTCTGAGCTCGGTTTCTACTCTGTTTTTCAAAACATACTGTAGGTGAAATTGGGTGGCAAATTAGAGTATCCTTACTGGTTTACCAAGCAGCATTCTGGTCCTACTCCTGCCAGCTTGAACTCCTCACACTGGTGGATGAACAGCTGCTCACATCTGGCACCCAGCCACAGCAACGACCTTACTTCCATGGGTGACAGAAAGAATCAAAAAACCCTTTCTAGAGTATTAAACACTGTTAGTGCCTTGGCCTAAGTGGGTTTTGAATGTTAACACTTTAATGATAAGAGAAAATGTTTAAGTCATCCTACACATCCCACTTTATGCCGATACAGAAACTGCAACTCCTTACATCTTATGTTAAATAAAAAATGAAATTCAGGATACCAAATCCCTTTTTAATGGCACACCAGCAGGCTAATATAGATTTCCAAGCAACAAGCAATTTCTACAATCACTGTTGCGAGGGGGATGAAAGCCTGTCTCCCTCTGTATCCTGTCAGGATGGATGGGAAGGATGATTATGGTTCAGAAAAATGCTTGTCTGTTTTTTTAAAAAAGCTTTATCAGGAAATATGTACCATAAAGTAATTTTCTATGAAGCCGTGAGGGATACCACCATTTCACCTTAAACTTGAACTGCACTCTTGATTCCTATTCAGCTGTATTTCAATTAGGCCTTTTATTTGAAGACAAGCCCCTGCAAACACATAATGTGACCTAAAAATGATCCTTTATAAAAAAAAAAATCCTGTTGGGACAGGAATGTTATTTACTTAATACACAAGTAATGTGCTTCATTCCGGAGATTTAATGGTCTCAATGCTTAAAAGGTTCGCCAAGAAAAAGAAAGCAGCAGTAAGACATAGAGATACAATTAAAAGGGGGCTGGAAACATCCTGTACGGGTGGAAACGTCAGCATTTTTAATGTTTAGGCCTGGAATGTGATTAAAAGGAGTCTCACCTTCCAGAACTCTCAACAGAAGCAGGACAGTCTCACTATATTCTAAAATATCCTGAGGCTGTCTACCTTGGGCATTCTCTGACACTCCATGGCACCTATGGCAGACGAATTCACCAGGAACCTCTGCTGCCCTCAGCGGTCTCAGTATACAGTCCATCATGTCGATATGTTATCCTAAAGGACACTAACAAGTGTGGCCTAACATGGGGAGTCTTCAGTCACGGACTTGAAGGAAGGCATGAGGAACATCCGAGCCCAAGGGTGTCATAAGACATGATGCCTTCCACCCTTGAAGGAAGAAGGGTGCTAACAGACCTTGCGAACTCGGAATCCTTACACTTACGCTGGAGGTCATTTATCTAAGAACACGTACATTAGATGATAGGGCAATTTCTCATGAAAATATGTCTGTCTTTTAAGGAGAATCTAAAAATCAAAAAAGCAAAAGACAAAAGCTTCATTGGTAACATGCTACATAAGAAAAAGAAAATAAGAACCATATGTGTGCTGGGTAGTTTCATGTCAACTTGACACAAGCTAGAGTTATATGAAAGGAGAGAACTTGAATTGAAAAAAAAAAATGCTTCAATAAGATTCAGCTGTAGAGCATTTTCTGAATTAGTATCAATGGGGGAGGGCCCAGCCAATGGTGGATGGTACTCCCCCTGGGTTGGTGGTCCTGGGTTCTATAAGAAAGCTCGCTGAGCAAGCCATGAGGAGCAAACCAATAAGCGGCACCCCTCCATGGTTTCTGCATTAGCTCCTGCCTCCAGGATCCTGCCCGGTCTGAGTTCCTGTGCTGATTTCCTCCAGTGATGGACTATGATGTGGAAGTATAAACCAAATAAATCCTTTCCTCCTCAACTTACTTTATGGTCATGGTGTTTCAACATATCAATAGTAACTAACTAGGGCAATATGCAAGTCTTAATTCCCAGGATCTCAGAATGTGACCTTATGTGGAAACAAGTTTTTATAGAAATAATCAAGTTACAAAAAGATCCTAGAATAGACCTTATATCAACAGTACTCTTGTATTTGCCGAGAGAGAGAGAGAGAGAGAGAGAGAGAGAGAGAGAGAGAGAGAGAGAGAGAACGAACTTAGACCCTCCGTATACAGACAGGGAAGAAGAAAGGAAAAGGCACCTTTCTCCTTGCCCTCAAAATGAACCAACCCTACAACACAAGATGACGGACTTCTAGCCTAATACGCCACTAAGAGCAAAGTGCTGTCACAGACCTCACAAACTCACACCTAGCCTATACCATGTGCTAACACCAACAGTCATTCAAACAGCAGGAAGCAGTTTGCACGTGCTCTCACGCTGTCATGACATCCTCAGAAGAAGCTCACAAGCTAAGTCCTCTTCTGTTTTTACAAATAGAAGGGCTGAGGTGGAGAGAGCTCTGTGTTACTGCTGCTACTAACAGAGACCATTACAGAAAGGGTAAGGGTTGATTTTCTTTCCCATAACAAGGTCTGTGGAAGTAGGAGGCCACAGGAAGACAGCAGAGAGCTTTATCTCTGCATGGCCCTTAGCCTTTCACTCATGGGTCCAAAATGGCTGCCAAAGCTCCAAGCCATCTCCTCCTCCTCCTCTTCCTCTTCTTCTTCACCTTCCTTTTCTGCTTCTTCCTCTTCCTGATATGCTGGGAATGGAACCCAAGGCCCTGTGCATGCTAGACAGGCACACTGTCATTGAATCCCACATTACTCTACTCCCCACTGATGCTCTATATTACCTACTTCAAATACAAAATATTAAAGAAAAACAAATCTAAAAGAACACTTGAGGACAGTTTTCCGGGAAGCCCAGACAAGCACTTCTATAGGTAAGTTCCTGGCAAACAGGGTTTTCCGAACAGGGTTTGCCGTCATCCAGCAAAGATTCCATTGGAAGGGAGGAGAGATGGCTCCAGATTGGGTCCACTAGCCAGAATCACAAAGGAGTTCAGTAGAAGAGTCAGGAGGATTCAAACCCCTGTTTCATTAAATCCCAGCCAACTCAAACCATCAAAACACTCAGAACCTTGCTGGGCGGCGGTGGTGCACACCTTTAATTCCAGCACTCAGAGGCAGAGGCAGGTGGAGGTCTGTGAGTTCAAGGCCAGCCTGGTCTCCAGATCGAGTTCCAGGATGGCCAGGGCTACACAGAGAAACCCTGTCTGGGGGTGCAGGGGGTTAGGGCGCTCAGAACATTGGCCAAGATGTGTTCCAAAATGAGAACAGGCTGGGGAGGGTTTGTCCTGGAATGAGCTACTCCTGAACTCAATGAATTCCTTGAGGCAGGGGGAGGTGTGCTGTGGTCACTGGAATGAGAATGGCCCCCAAGGCTCATATATTTGCACGCTTAGTCCCCAGATGGTGGAACTTTGGAGAAGGATTAGAAGATGTGGCCTTGATGGA
>CABHPQ010172641.1:51550-62669 GCA_902168405.1 Peromyscus aztecus | reverse complement strand
TGTTTTCACAGATGTTAATAGTTTGCTGTGCAGAGTGTTTTTCACTAAATGGTATCCAGCAGGTCCCGTAGGTCAGGACTGAGAATATAG
Source organism: Peromyscus aztecus (assembly GCA_902168405.1). Taxonomy (NCBI): domain Eukaryota; kingdom Metazoa; phylum Chordata; class Mammalia; order Rodentia; family Cricetidae; genus Peromyscus; species Peromyscus aztecus. The sequence goes on along the minus strand of CABHPQ010172641.1, from coordinate 62,579 downwards.
TTCTATTAAATATTTGTGAGAGGATTGGATATTTCCCAAAGACACAGCCAAAGGAGAACTAATCTTAAAAAAATGGTAAGAAAGAAAGGGCCTGAGAATTCAGGATAGGAAACTGACTTCCTGTGCGTTGGCCCCACCAGGAGACATAGTTGGTTAGCCTTTGGTGCCTTCTTGATTCTTCTTTCTCCTGGTTGCGTCTGTGTGCAGTTGTACAATCGTTATTAGATGCTTTTTATTCCCATTTGTTGTGAGCATGTTCATATATCATCAAGTCTCAAACTTAATTTCAGGAAGGTTGCACAATTAATTTAAACTTTGCCCCTGCTATCAGGTATTGAATTTTTTTCCGATGCCAGAAACCAAATCTGGAGGCTGTGCATGCTAAGCAAGCACTGAACCCCGGAGCTGGCTCTGCAGACCCCTATTTACTGGACATTTATGTTGTTAGCTGTTTTCTGCTGTAATAAATACTGCTGTGCACCGAACAGCTGGCTGCAGCTTTGCTTCTTTTTCCTTTGACTAAATTCCAAGTGTGGCATTTCTAGGGACGAACCATCATGTCACGAAAGTGCTGTTTTCTAACGCCCGACTACATAGTCGTCTAAAATGTGTTTGGTGGTGGCCGGAGGATCTGTCCCTTCCAGCAGTAATCGCTTCATTGTTACCCATTTTTGGACCTAGACACCTTCCTCAGCTCTACGTTTGATTTAAAATGCAAGTTGTGGGTAGTATTCGTTAAAACAAAAAGTGTACGTGAGAAAAACAGTCAGCTCCAGAGAGATAATAATGTCTCTGGAAACATTAGGTGACCCGGTGACACTAGCAGGTCTGAGACCCTAGAGCACCAACCAGGACAGTGGAGTCAGAAGGTTGGAGTCTGAGACTCACACCGTTACTATAATACTCATTCCTTTCATGAGAAGACTGAGTGCCACAGAGGTTGAAGAACTCCCTCAGGGATAAACAGCCTTTCTCTACTCACCTGGGTAGCACCTATGAAGTTGGTGTGCTACAGAATCCATTAGTATGGGCCCAGACAAGGGTGCGATTCAAATTCATGAACTACCCCCTCCCATATACACAAAACCCCAAGTGAAACTAAACATGTTCTGGGGTACCAGAGTGGAAACCCAGGCCTCAGGTGCCAGTTACATATTCTTTCCACAGGGCAGTACTTCCCAAATTGAGGTTCATGAGGTCATTGTAGATAGACTTTTTCTTTATTTATTTCAAGGTGTATTTGCCAAGAAGAACATATATTTTGTGAACATTTTAGCTTATTTAAAAGGTGTGTTGCTTAAAGGAAACATCGTAATAATTCAGAAGTGGCAGACCTCCTAAGGTGAGCATCTGAGTGGCAGAGTGTGGCTCCTTGGTGGGTGCTTCGTCTGTGGTGCCAGGCCAGAGGGCTGACCCTTTATCTCATTTAAATATCATCTGTATGTTGGGAGAGTCTAACTCAGGAGATAATCTCGAGTCCCCAAGTGTCCATATGGCCAAGCATCGTTGTGTGGACCCACGAAGCATAGTGTGTATAAACTAGACTCAAACTGATGGTAGAGCAGATTATTTTTATAATGGTGATTTGTAACAGTCAATACATTTACATGGTTTGGAATTCCAAAAAGACATCTAAATGAATAATTAGTGATGAGAGCCTTGTAAGATATTTCATATGCTGGGTGGTGGCGCACGCCTGAAATCCCAGCACTCAGGAGGCAGAGCCAGGCGGATCTCTGTGAGTTTGAGACCAGCCTGGGCTACAGAGTGAGTTCCAGGAAAGGAGCAAAGCTACACAGAGAAACCCTGTCTTGGGAAAAAAAAAAAAAAAAAAAATCATGCACTCATGACTTGATGCTAGCCTGTCTTCCCTTAGTGTTTTCTGTCAGTGGGAGCACAAGTCCATGATGTACAGAACCTTCCACAGTCAACAGTGTGCTTTCCAGGAGCGCTTCATTTCTCCCCTAGCATCGCCTGGTTGGCATGACTCACTGCCATGGAACTTCAACATTTAAAGTGTATATATATAAAATCCAGTGCACGTAGTATATATCACAGTTGGGTAACTGTCACCACAACAGATTTTAGAACATTTTTATTACCCACAAAAGAAACCTCTTACCTATGAGTCACTCCCATCCCCACCCACCCCACCCAACCCTCTGGCAACACTACTGTATCTTTCAGTTCTCACCTTCTGGACACGTCACAGAAATGAAATGGTAGTCTGCAGGCTTCCTCTCTGGCTTCTTTCACTTAGCATATTATTTGTCTTAATTATATTTATTTACTGAGAGTGCATGTGCACTTGTGTATATGTGTGCCAGACTATGTATGTGGAGGTCAGAGGACAACTTGGGGTGGGTGGACTGTCACTCTGTCATGTGGGTCCAGGAATCCAGCTCAGGGTGTAAGGCTCAGGGGCGAGCATCTTTGACCTCTGAGCTATGTCTGTGGTTTTGACACTGTCTCACTGTGTTGCCCAGGCTGAAGACGAAATCTGGGCTCAAGTGATCCTCTTACCTCTGCCTCCTGGGAGCTGAAACTTGGGGTGAATGCCACTGTGTCGAGATTGACTTGGGCTTTTAAAGATCCCCTCATGCTGGAATATTAGGACTTGGTTACTTTTTATTGTGTTATATGGATGTTTTACATTTTGTTTAGTTGATATTCGAATTAGCTTCCTTTTTTTCATTATTTTGTATCTGAGTAATTCAGAGCAATCTTAAAAAAGAGAAATTGGTTCAGGACTACTGCCACAAAAAGTAAGTTGCTAAATTGTTGTGTTGTTTTTTTATTTGTTATTGTGTTGTGTTATTTGTTGTTGTGTTGTGTTTTTTTTATTTTTCAAATACAAAACAAAGGGTTTCCTTTTGATGTTTTCATGCATAGCTGTCATTGTATTTTGTTCTCATCGTCCCCCACAGCACACTGCCCAAATTCATAGATTAATATTTAATAAAACACCATAACTGGACCTCAGGAGAATCCTGACCCTTGTCTGTGTGCCCGCGTACTGATCCGTCTTCCCAGTGACGGATGGGTCCATTAGACATGCACCCGGAGTGGGGGATTTCACTGAAGGTGCTCACAATCACGGTGTGGATTTGGGGTCAGGCAGACACAGGGATGTGTGTTTGTCACAGTGGCTGCCATAAGAGCACAGACTAGAGGCTCAGATAGCAGAACTGTTTTTGGAACCTAGAGGTCCAAGACCAAGGCTCTGGAAGAGTTGGTTTCTGGCGAGGCTTGCCTTTCTGGCCATAACCAGCCACGTTCTCACTTTATGGCCTTTCTTCTGGGCTCAGGCACTTGCTGTCTCCCCCTCAGTGTTTACACACAGTTTCTATCAGATTGAAGCCCCACCCTATGACTCCCTTCAACCCTAATTACCTTCTTAAAGGTAAATACAGTCTAAATATAGTCACTGTAAGGGTTAGGTTAGGGTTTCAGCATATGGACTTGGGACTGACTACTCAGTCCATAGCAGGATTAGACACATGGTTTCAGGGAAGAGAGGGAGAGAGGGAAGGAAAGAGAGAGACACAGAGAGACAACACACACACACACACACACACACACACACACACACACACACACACACCAGTAAGCTCGAGAGCACTTGTGACATTTCAGGAGCCTAGAGGGAAACTTTTGGTGACCTAAGAGGTCGATGGTGTCTTGCCATAAGAGTCTTTTAAAATAATTTCTGTTTTCATTGCTATAACCTGATACTAGACACTGAATAATTTATAAAAAAGAAGAAAATAAAAAAGCTTATCCAGTGCACCGTTATTGGGATCGGAGGTGCCGGGATCTGGTGGCTGCCACTGGCAAAGGTCTGTGCTGGGTTATCCCAGGCAGACGAGTGGAAGAGCAGGTGGGTGTGTGACGAGGGAAACCACAGGAAGCAGTTACCTAGGCTTCACTCCAAGAATTCGCTCGCCAGCATCATTAATGAGGGTGGACTCAGGACCTGAACCCCTCTCAGAGAGTCTACCTCCTCTTAACATTGTTTCTCTGGGCACCATGAGTTCTGGCTCATGAATGTCTGGCCACCCTTACACATATCTGTATCTTTTAATTTGCTTATTTTGAATAAACCACATCCCAAACCTGGTGATGAATCTGATTATCTATCAAAAGAAAAAGCAAGGGACTTTTGTCAACGCCAAGAGGGCTGGGGTTTGTTACTCTCCTGGTGTGTGTGTGTGTGGGGGGGTGCCTGGAGAAGGGAAGAGTGCAAGGTGGGGGAGGGAAGAGGTGGAAGGATGAAGGCGGTCTCAAGGACCCTGTGCGTGCTAGTCAAGCGCTGTACCACTGCCAGACCTGTGGAGCTGGGCTGAAATTCTGTCCTGAAGCCCAATGAGGAGGGAGCAGGAGACGGGTCTGGAAGAGGAAGCCTTTCAAGCTGTTTGGTAGCTGGAGGGAGGAACGATGGCCAAGGGAGATTTTGGTGTTCAATATTTTGTTTAAAATATAATTCTTGTGAAATAGTCAGTATCTGAAGGTTTTATAACTAGGTAGGGGTAGAATTAAAAGCATATTCAGGGCCTTGGAGAGAAGGCTCAGTCAGAAAGAGAACTGCTGCTCTACCAGAGGACCAGGTTTGATTCCCAGCACCCACGTGGCAGCTCACAACCATCTGTAACTCCAGTGCCAGGGGATCCGAGGCCCTCTTCCAGCCTCTTTGGGAACCAGGTATGCACATGTGCCCAGACATTCATGTAAACAAAACACCCTTACACATAATTTTTAAAAAAGAAGTGGTCAAAAGAAGCAAACAAAATCTACATATATTAAGTACATGGGACTTTCCAAAGGCTATTTTATTTAGTTACCTTTTAAAATATTCTTTTCTTTTTATTAGTGTGTGTGTGTGTGTGTGTGTGTGTGTGTGTGTGTGTGTACACACACGTGAGTGCAGTGCCAATAGAGGCCAGAAGAGGGCGTTGAATCCCCTGGAGCTGGAGTTTTTCTTTTTCTTTTTTACATTAATTGTATTGATTTATTACATTCATGATATTATGTCCTGATACTACTGTCCATTTGTGGGGGTTTTCCATCACACAAAACGGAGATTCTGTACTTAGGAAATCATTGCTCTATATTCCTTTCTTCTATATCTTGAGATAACATCTAATCTTTCTGTCTCTATGAATTTGTATATTCTATATATTTTATGTAATACAATTCTATAGTGTTTATCCTTTTTTTGAATGTAAAAACATTTTATGTACAACTGCAGGAGAAATAATACTCAGATAGCATGAACATAAAAACAGGTTATAATTTAAAAGTCCAGGGTTATTTTAAACAGTAAAATATTTTCTCTATAGAAATTAGTATAAATGATAACATTTCCCAATAAGCCCCTTTAAGCCAAATGATAGCTCAGTTATACATATAAATATTGATTAGATTCTGGGATACAGAATAAACCTATCTTCATCTGTTCAGAGAGCTATGTTTTACTTAAATTGTGTAAGTGAGATTCCTATTCATCTTCCCCTTCACTGTTTGGTTTATGGCAGACATTTTTCTATAGGCTAATCCATAGTCTAAAAAGATTTTAGCCTCCCCCCCCCAAAAAGTACGGCCAGCATTTTCTTTCATCAGCTTGATACAGTACAAATTCTTATCCTAACAGTGAAATGTTTCATTAAAGCCTGCCCTGTGATTGGGTAAAACCAAAACTTATTATAAGCCGCAGTCATCTTAGGTCTCCCCTGCTAGGTAGCCTCCCTGGAGCTGTGGGTTGCAGTCTGATTGTCCTTTGCTTTATATCTAGTATACACTTATGAGTGAGTACATACCATGTTTGTTCTTCTGAGTTTGGGTTACCTCACTCAGGATGATATTTTCTAGTTCCATCCATTTGCCTTTAAATTTCATGATGTCATTGCTTTTCTTTGCTGAGTAGTACTCCATTGTGTATATGTATCACATTTTCTTTATTGATTCTTCAGTTGATGGGCATCTAGGTTGTTTCCAGGTTCTGGCTATTACGAATAATGCTGCTATGAACATAGCTGAGCATGTATCTTTGTGGTATGATTGAGCATTCCTTGGTTATATGCCCAAGAGTGGTATGGCTGGGTCTTGAGGTAGATAGATTCTCAATTTTCTGAGAAACCGCCATACTGATTTCCACAGTGATTGTACAAGTTTGCATTCCCACCAACAGTGGAGGATTGTTCCCCTTTGGAGCTGGAGTTTTTTTTAGCCACTCAATGTGGGTGCTGGGACCTGAACTCAGGTACTCTGAAAGAGCAGCAAGTGCTCTGAACAGCAGATCCACATCTCTAGCCCCTCCAAACTTTAGTGGGTTTGGAGGACACTTTCCCAGAACCCAAGTTCTCTCCTGGACATTGTAAACTTGGTGGTATGCTCGTCAAATGGCAGCTGGTTTAGTAACCATAAATTCTTAGTAATGGTGAGTTCATAGTTAGGCGTCATCCACTTTTTTCTTTGGGATAGGGCCTCTCACTAGCCTGGAACCTACCAAGTAAGGTAGGCTCTCTGGCCAGCAAACCCAGGGATCCACCTGTGTCTGCTGCCCTATGCTGTATTACAAGCTCATGCCACCACAGCAGCTTTTGTTTTATGCGGATTCTGGGCACTGACCTGAGGTCTTCATGTTTTCAAGGAAACATTTACTGACTGAGCTACCACCCTCTTTAGTCCTTCTGTAGTATTTTTTTCTAATAAATTTTTTTTAGACGCTGTAGAAAAGTTAAATACGTAGACATTAGTGTTTATATAGTTGTACATACTACATGACTAGGAATAGGCTTACTTTATTTTTTTGGAGTCAGGGTCTCTTGGGTGAGCCATGAACTAACTCTCTGTGTAGCTGAGGATGATCTTGAATGTCTGATATTCCTGCTTCCACATCCCTGGGGCTGGGATTACAGGCGTGTTTGCCTACCACATTCAGTCTTACACTGGAGAGCTAAGCCCAGGTTTCTTTCATGCTAAGCAAGCACTTTAAAAACTCAGCTAAATTCCCAGTCCTTCCTGTAGCTGGAGTTTTCTCTCCGGGTTCCGCCAAGCCCCGGCAGTCCCTTAGCCCACTTATAAAATAAACATACAGACTCTTACATTATTTAAACTGCTTGGCCATTAGCTCAGGCCTATCATTGTCTAGCTCTTACTCTTATATTTAGTCCATTTCTATTAATCTATACTTTGCCACGTGGCTCGTGGCTTACTGGTACCTTACATCTTCCTTGTCCTGGCGGCGGCTGCAGGCAGTCTCTCTCTCTGCCTTTCTGTTCCCTCAATTCTCCTCTCTGTTAGTCCCGCCTATACTTCCTGTCAGGCTACTGGCCAGTCAGTGCTTTATTTATACAGAGCGATATCCACAACACCTTCCTTCCTCCTGCCCCTTATTGTGTTTGTGGTTTTTGAGACATGGTCTTGCTGTGTATCTCTGGCTGCCTGGAACTCACCATGTGGTTGAGGTTGGCCTCAATCTAGTGGAAATCCTCCTGCCTTGGCCTTGTGAGTGCACTGCCACATCACACCCATTTGGTTTTGTTCTTTTGAGACAGAGTCTCATTATATGGCCCTGGATGGCCTGGGACTTGATATGCAGGCTAGGTTGGGGTTGAACTTGGGGCATTTGCACTGTCTTTGCTTCCCTTTGGTTGGTTGATTTTGTTGAGACAGGGCCCTCTGTAGCACAAACGGCCCTCAGCCCTGTATATGTACCTGGGGCTGGCTTTCCTGCTGGTATCACAGGTGTGCGCCACTATGTCCAGCATAACCTCTGCTTGTAGCAGAAGAGCTGTTAATAATGCGCTTTCTCATAGGCCTGGCGTCCGGAAGCATCCTGTAGAAAACAAATTCCTGAGATCTGGACTAGTTTGATAAAGCAAACACACTCACTGGCTTTTCCCTCTGCTGTAGAAATTGGTGTGTTGGCCAAGACTTTCATTGACCAAGGGAAGCTCATCCCAGATGATGTCATGACTCGGCTGGCCCTTCACGAGCTGAAAAACCTCACCCAGTATAGCTGGCTGTTGGATGGTAAGTACTGATACGCAGTGTCCTGGGTATCTCTGCCACCCGAAGTAATGAGTGTGGGCAGGAGAATGAGCAGTCGGGACTATGGACAGTCATCAGGAGGGCAGTCAGTCACTTTTGAGTCTCATTTTAAAATTTCATCAGTGAGCTGATTAACTTATTTTGAGGCAAGGTCTTATGTATCCCCTACTGACCTCCAATTTGCTGTGTAGCTAAGGATGAACTACAAATTTTGATCTTCTTGTCTTTGCCTCCCAGATGCTGGGGCTACAGGGATGAGTGGCCAAGCTTGTCTGTGTGGTGTGGTGATCAAACTCAGGGCTTCCTGCGTGTTAGGCAGGCATGCTACCGACTGAGCTACATCCCAAGCCCCAGGGGTCTGGTTTTTTATTTGAAAGGAAAGAGGGTGTTGGACCGCATGATTTCTAGACTGCTTCAGATGTGACTTTAGTTCCATGCCCCCTTTAAAGAATATTCTTTGACTTTTTAAACTTCGGTTGTTTTGCTTTTTGAGACGAGGTCTTATTATGCAGCCCAGGCTGACCTTGAACTTGTGAGCCTTCTGCCTCAGCTCCTCCCCTAAGAGCCGGGATTCCAGGCATGCAGCACCATACCCAGCTGAGAGTATTCTGTGCTAAGACAGGATCCGCACAAAAGAAGTTAGACTGAAGAGTGACTTACAATAAGCTGTAGACTTTTCCCAGCCTGAGTCCTGGCAGAGTCTCGGGGCAGGGTGGCTTGTAGATGCTGCTTGCTGATGGAGGGAGGACACAGAAGAGGCCTTTAAACACGGGATACTTTCCTTCAAGATCAAAGTTCTAATACCGTCATGGAAGGAGTGTGCTAACCCGGTCCTGTTTGCCTCTCTTCTACTTACCCCGGTTCTCCACCTTCACACAGAAGTCCTCGGTGCTGCCTACTGAGCCCTGCAGCCCAGCTTGCTGTCGCCCAGCTTGCTAGCAGCCAGAGAAGGCGTTCCAGTCCCTAACTGCAAAAAGGTTCTAGATGCCTCAGAAAGGTGAGGCAGGGAGTGAACAAAGGGAGAGGCAGGGCAGAATTCCTTACTCTGGTTTATTAGAGCTAGTATCAAGAAGAAAACAACAACAATAACAACAACAACAAAAACGTATGCTTGCCTCTATGTCCATCAGTGTGTACACAGAATCTTGAGGACTTAAAAATTCTTGAAACACTGACAGAAGGTCTTTGGTGTGTAGATGCCATGCTGAAGACCAGTGGCTGCATATATTTATTCATGACATAAATGTTGACTGAGTGCCTTCTAGGTACACAAAGCTGGTCTGGGCACTGAACCTAAACAAGAACAAACTCCTTGCTTTTATGGACAGTATATTCTAGTAGAAAAGTTTGGATAAGCCCAGATTCAACGTTGATGTGAACAGAGAGCCATGTGAAGAGCAGGTGGATACTTGCTTCCTTTTCTGGTAGAAAATATGGATACATGAGCCAACATTTTATTCTCAGGTTTGATGAAGCCTTGCTTCTGTGAGATGCTGGGATCTAGAAGTACTCCTGTTGACAGGCAGCCTATGGAGGTCTCTTTAGCTGAAGGAATGGGGTACATGGAAGTTTGAGTGTAGATGCTGCCCAGCACAGGGAAGTGGCAAATTTCCCAAGAGACCAGCCCATGGCCATCAGTGGAGTATATCTGGGGACTAGGGCAACAGGGGAAGGGCCTGGAATGTGGAATATTTGTCTATTTCTTTATTGATGTACTGTCACCATGGCTTTTCCTTTAGAAAAACTAAAGCAGATGAAAATGTATAAGAGAAAGAGTCCTCAATGATCACACCCTCCTACAGCAACTACATTTAATTGCCTCTCTTTTTTTATAATTAAGAAATTTTTTATTCATTTTACATACCAATCACAGATCTCCCTCTCTTCCCTCCTCCCACCCCCCACCATTGCCTCTCTTTAAACAGGCATTCTCTACAGCAACAGAAAAAAATTCACATATATCTAAACTTCCATCTATTATTAGATATGTTTTGCTCTCTCTACCAAGTAATAATTAATATTGTTTTTCTTTTTGCTGGAGTGACAAATACTTCAGAGAGACAACTGGAAAGAGGGATGATTTATTTGGGTTTTGGTTTCAGAGTTTTCAGTCCATGCTGCTGCCCATGTTGTTTCTGGGCCTTGTCGACAGCGGGACTGAATCGAGGCCACTCTCTTTATGACACCATTGACTGTACCTATGAATTAATTCATCAATGGAGTCACAGTCATTTTTCTTAATGACTGGAGCTGCCAACTAGGGACCAAGACATCAACATACAAGCTTTTGGAGGATACAACTTATTATCCAAACTGTAATGTATACACACACGCATAGATACACGCTGTGGTGGCTGTTCTTGGTTGTCAACTTGACTACATCTGGAATCAACTAAAGCCAAGCAGCTGGGTACACCTGAGAGGGATTTTTTTTCTTAATCGTTTGAAGAGGAAGACTCACCTTTAATCCACATCTTTTGCGGTGGGAAGACCCACCTTTAACCTGGGCCATGCCTTCTGCTGGCAGCCTCTGTAAAGGACATGGAAGAAGTAAGCGTTGGCTCTTTGCCTGCCTGCCCTCGCTCTCCCTCTGGCAAGTCCATTCCGTCACCGCCATTAGAACCTATTTCTTCACGGTTCTGACATATACTGAACATGAGCTGAGACATCCAGCCTCATGGACTGAACAACTACAGATTATTGGACCTTCTGCTGGTAGACAGCCGTTGCTGGACTAGTTGGACCACAGCCTGTAAGCCATCCTAATAAATGCCATTTTTTTTTTCTGTAAGTTCTGTTCCTTTAGAGGACCTTGTCTAATACAGATACAGATTTTTTGGTACCAGAAGTGGTTCGAGAGCAACAGAAAGTATAAGGATGACTTTTTTTTTTTTTTTTTAAAAGTATCTTGAATAATTTTCTAATTTGGGAAAACCCACTGAAGCCTTTCCAGTTACTGAAGCCTCTCCTAGAAGCT
>CABHPQ010172641.1:25882-51450 GCA_902168405.1 Peromyscus aztecus | reverse complement strand
TTGATTATCCTGATTCACCAATTGTGAGAGGCAAAATGGATTTGGTGACTCTGTATATTAAACTTTTGACATTTTGTGGAAAAATAAGGAAAATGATGCTAGTCAGTTGCTCCTGGCATCTCTGGATAAATTGACAAAGGAAAGGAATGAGTTCCATGATAAAATTAACCAAGTTCTAGCATCTTAGAATATGGTGAAGGACAATGAACTCACTGATAAAATTAACTAGCTCAAGATGTGCATACACAGTCTCAAGGTTTCTATGTGTCCTGGAAGAGAATCTTCTCTCCAGAGGCCACAGAGCTCAAGTTTCAGAAAATCAACCCAAAGCCCTCATTATAAGGCTGGCTGAATTACAGTGAAAATTCAAGTCCCAGCCTCAGAGGGTGTTGGTGGTTAGAGTAAGGGCATTAATTGGTAAGAATGGGATCCTGTAACTTGGGATGGGGATGTGTGGGAGGACCCCATTGAGACTGAGAACTTTGAACCCTCAGATTCTCAAGGGTTTATCTCATCTAAGGAAGTAGTCTCTCTACTTTCCCTCAGCAGAAGATGTATTCCCACCCCCAACCCCTGAAATATTGCCTTTTCTGCCTTTGACTGAGGAAATTAATCCTTCACTGCTAAACCATCAGTGACTTTCTCTGAAGGAAATGCCAGGCAAGACACTAGTGATGCGCCTCAGGGCCCACCAATAGTTGCCTCTAGACTATAACCAGACTTCAGGCTAAGCAGGCTCCTGGAGATAGAAAGTGTAGTCCATGAAGAGGTACACTACACTACTAAAGAGCTTAATGAGCTTGCTAATTCATTCAAGGAGAAGTCTGGAGAATCATGTATGGGAATGGATTTTAAGGGTGTGGGATAATGGTGGAAGGAACATAAAAGTGGACCAGACTGAGTTTATTGATTGGGCTCACTGAGCGGAGATTGGAGATTAAATATGGAAGCTCACACAGATGAAAAGGTGCCAACAGTTTGTATGAATGGTTGGCTGAAGCATTCTCAAAAGATGGTCTACTGAAGCGGAGTTAGAGGTGCTTGAGATCCCTAGGCTTAGTGTTGAGGAAGGAATGTTAGGGCTCAGGGAGATTGCAATGTTAAGAGTGGCTACGCTGTGTAAAACCTAATCCTCCACAATGGGAAGGCCTGGAATACACGCCCTTTTTTAATCCTATAAGTCACAAAATGGGGAGAGGGGCACCAGTACATTTGAAGAGCTTTGTTGTCTCCCTTTTCCCTGTGCCAGACCTAGGGTTGGAGACACTGCTTAAATGGATTAAATGCAGTGGGTTTAATTGGGCCCCAAAGGAGCAGGGTACTCCTGAATTGGTACTGAATGCCAAAGGCAAGATGATCATAGTTATCATAATGGGCAGCATAAGCAAAGCAATGTCCATGATGGCCTGGCCCATAATGGGCAGCAAGGCAAAGTGATTTTTACTTATACAGACTTTTGGTACTGGCTAATCAATCACAGTGTTTCCAGGCATGAAATAGATAATATTGCCCTTTTGTTTGATCTGGATAAGTGGAAAAAGTTCTCAAACAAATGAAAGGAAGTCTACATTGGATGGTGGCAAAAGGGAATCTTGGCCCATGAACCAGACTTGAGGCAGTTTGTAGGCCCAGAACCCCTTGAAAGAAAGGAAGAAAGGAAGAAAGGATGGCCAGGTTCCCCTGAGGAAGGACCTTGATAAAACACATACAAGTATTGTTGTTGGCTTTTCTCCAGTTCTTCACCCCCCCCCCCCCAGGGACCTGAGGCCTTTGACAAGTGTAGCTGTACATTGGGGGACAGGAAACAATCAGACATTCCAGGCTCTGTTGGATACTAGCTCTGGATTAACACTGATTCTGGGTAATCCCAAGAAATGCTGTGGCCTTCCAGTTAAAGTAAGGGCTTATGGAGGTCAGGTGATTAATGGAGTTTTGACTGATGTCTGACTCACAGCAGGTCCAGTGGGTTCCCGAACTCAACCCGTGGTTATTTCCCCAGTTCCAGAATATATAATCAAGATAGACATACTTAGAAGTTAACAGAATTCTCCCATTGGTTCTCACCTATGGACTGGGGAATATTATGGTTGGAAAGGGTAAATGAAGTCTTTAGAGTTGCCTCTACTGTGGGGGACCAGCCCCCACTTTTTACGACCAGGGTACTCTTGAGTAGGGAGAAGTGAGGAATATTTAGATAGAAAGAGATACCTAGACAATGAGAGGAAAGACAGAAACACAGGATAGCCTTGGGAGGGCCTGGGTCAAAACCCACCAGCCCAGAACTTTATTCCAAAGGGCTTTTTATAACAATGCCAAAGAGTGAGGCAAAAAGACCTCCCCCTGCTATATACAGCCAAGTGTAGACCATTCCAAACACCTGGTACCCAGGCCTGTGGCCCAATTATCCTCTTACGCAGTTCTGCTAGGTAAAGCCACTAGGAAACCTTGGTAGCTCCAACACTCTGCCAGGGAAAATAGTGAATCAAAAACAGTATCATGACCCTGGAGGAATTAGTGCCACCATCAAGGACTTGAAAGATGCAAGGGTGGTCCCACCACGTCTCCCTTTAACTCCCCTATCTAGCCAGTGCAGGAGACTGATGGATCATGGAGAATGACAGTGGACTATCAAAAACTCAGTCAAATAGTGACTCCAGTTGCAGCTGTTGTACCAGATGTTGTATCCTTACTTAGGCAGATCAACACATCTTTTGGTATATGGTATGCAGCTATTGATCTGGCAAATACATTTTTCTTGGTACCTGTTCATAAGGACCCTTAGAAGAAATTTGCTTTGAGACCAGCAGTATACCTTTACAGTTTTACCTCAAGGATTAACTCTCCAGCCCTGTGTCAAAACTTAGTTAGAAGGGATCGTGATCGCCTGTCTCTTCCACAAAATATTACATTGATGCACGATACTGATGACATTATGCTGATTGGACCAAGTGATCAGGAGGAAGCAACCACTTCGAACGCATTGGTAACACATGCATATCAGAGGATGGGAAATAAATCCAACCAAAATTCAAGGAAGGACCTTCTACCTCAGTGAAATTCTTAGGAGTTCAGTGGTGTGGGGCATGCAGAGATAATCCTTCTAAAGTGAAGGCTGAGTTACTGCACCTGGCCCCTCCCACCACCAAGAAAGAAGCATAACATTTAGTGGCCTGTTTGGACTCTGGAGACAACACATTCCTCATGTGGGTGTGTTACTCTGGCCCATATTCGAGGTGACTAGGCAAGCTGCTAGCTTTATGTATGGCCTGGAACAGGAGAAGGCTCTTCAACAAGTCCAGGCTGTTGTGCAGGCTGCTCTACCACTTGGACCACATCATCCAGCAGACCCAAATGGTACTTGAGATGTCAGTGGCAGATAGAGATGCTGTTTGGAGCCTTTGGCAGGCCCTGTAGGTGAATCACAGAAGAGTCCTTTGGGATTTTGGAGCAAGGCTCTACCATCATCTCTAGACAGTTATTCTCCCTTTGAGACATAGCTCTTGGTCTGCTATTGGGTCTTAGTGGAAACTGAACATTTGACAGTGGGCTAACAAGTTACCATTTGACCTGAGCTGCCATCATGCATGAGCTGAGTGTTATTGGACCCACCAAGTCATAAAGTAGGACGCGTACAGCAGCAATCCATTGTCAAATGGATGTGGTATATATGTGACCAGGCCCGAGCAGGTCTTGAAGGCACAAGCAAGTTACATAAAGAAGTTGCCGAAATGCCTGTGGTTTCTACTCCCTTTACAATGCTGTCTACTGCCAAGCATGCACCATAGGATGTGCCCTGTGATCAGCTGACTGAGGAAGAGAAGACTAGGGTTTGCTGATGGTTCTACACATTATGTTGACACCACTCAGCAGTGGACAGCTGCAGCATTACAGCCCCTTTCTGGAACAACCCTGAAAGATCCCTGTGAGGGGAAATCTTTACAGTGGGCAGAACTTAGGGCAGTGTATGTGGTCATACATTTTATTTGGAAGGGGTGGGAAAATATGTGATTATTCACTGATTGATGGGCTGTAGCCAATGGATTGGCTGGATGGTCAGGGACCTGGAAAGAACATTTTGGAAAATTGGTGAGAAAGACATCTGGGGAAGAAGTATGTGGATAGATCTCTGCAAATAGGCGAAGGATGTAAAGATACTTGTGTCCCAGCCAAATGCTCATCAAAAGATGGCTTCAGCAGAAGAGGAGTTCAGTAACTTAGTATATAGGATGACCTGTTCTGTGGTCAGTCAGCCTCTTTGCCCAGCCATCCCTGTCATTGCCCAGTGGACACATAATCAAAGTGGCCATGGTGGCAGAGATGGAAGGTTATGCCTGGTCTCAACAACGTGGACTTCTACTCACCAAGACTGACCTGGCTACAACTGGGGCTGAGTGCCAGATCTGCCAACAGCAGACACCAACACTGAGTCCCAGATATGGCACTATTCCCAGGGGTGACCAGACAGCTACCTGGTGACAGGTTGACTACACTAGACCATTTCCTTGTGGAAAGGACAACACTTTGTCCTTACTGAAATAGGTACTTGTTCTGGTTATAGATTTGCCTTTCCTACATGTAATGCTTCTGCCAGAACCGCCATCCATGGACTTACAGATTGCCTGATCCACCGTCATGGTATTCCACAGTATTGCTTCTGACCAAGGAACTCACTTCACAGCTCGAGGAGCGCAACAGTAGGCCCATGACTATGGAATCCACTGGTCTTACCGTGTTCCCCACCATCCTGAATCAGCTGGTCTGACAGAAATATGGAATGGCCTTTTGAAAACACAGTTACAGCACCAATTAGGTGGCAGCAGCATGGAGGGCGGGGCTAGGGTTCTCCAGAAGGCAGTGTATGCTTTGAATCAGTGCCCAATATATGGTACTGTTTCCCTCATTGCCAGGATCCACAGGTCCAGGAATCAAGGGGTGGATGTGGCGGTTTGAAAAAAATGCCCCCCAAAGGGAATGGTACTATGAGGAGGTATGGCCTTGTTGGAGTAGGTATGGCCTTGTTGGAGGAAGTATATTACTGTAGAGATGGGCTTTGAGGTCTCATATATGCTCAAGCCATGCTCAGTAAGACAGTTCACTTCCTGTTGCCTTTGGATCAAGATGTAAAATTCTCAGCTCCTTTTCCAGCACCATGTTTGCCTGTACACTGCCATGTTCCACCATGATAATGAACTAAACCTCTGAACCATAAGCCATTCCATTAAATGATTTCCTTTGTAAGAGTAGCTGTGGTCATGGTGTCTCCTCACAGCGGTAGGGACCCTAACTAAGATAGTGGAAAAGGGAATAGTTTCACTCACTGTCATCTCTAGTGACCCACTAGGAAAATTTTGCTTCCTGTTCCCATGACCTTAAGGTCTGCTGGTCTAGAAGTTTTGATTCCAGAGAGGATTGGGGGTAGTCCTGCCAGGAGATACAACAAACATTTCATTGATTGGGAAACTCAGGCTTCCCCTGGCCACTTTGAGCTTCTGATGCCTTTAAGCCAACAGACTAAGAAAAGAATAAACCGTGTTAGGAAGAGTGACTAATCCAGATTACCAAGGGGAAATTGGATTGCTTCCCCACAGTGGAAGTAAGAAGGATTATGTCTGGGTGGAGGAGATCCTTTAGAGCATCTCATGTCTCATGGTGCTACCATGTCCTGTGATTAGTGTCAATGGGAAACTACCACAGCCTAATCCAGGCAGATGACAAAGGGCACAGACCCTGAAGGAATGAAGGTATGTGTTGTGGAATATTCTTTTAAGATGTTTTACATTCGTTTATGCTGTGGAATATCTGTTTGATAATGCAAAGATGTGTTGCATTCTTGTATGTTGCATTTGTTTAACTCTGTGAAGCTGTGTTACTTTGCCTGTCTAAAACACCTGATTAGTCTAATAAAGAGCTGAAGAGCCAACAGCTAGGTAGGAGAAAGGACAGGCAGGGCTGGCAGGCAGAGAGAAGAAATAGGAGGAGAAATCTGGGAATAAAAGATCAGGGGGAGCAAGAAAAGAAGGAGAGGAGGACATCAGGGGCCAACCACCCAGCTACACAGCAAGCCACGGAATAAGAAGTAAAGAAAGGTATGTGGAATAGAGAAAGACAAAAGCCCAGAGGCAAAAGGTAGGTGGGATAATGTAAGTTAAGAGAAGCTGGCTAGAAACAAGCCGAGCTAAGGCCAAGCATTCATAAGTAAGAATAAGACTCTGTGTATTTATTTGGGAGCTGGGTGGTAAGCCCCCAAAGAGCAAAAGATTAAAGAAAAGAAAAAGAAAAAAAAAGAACCCAACAACAGGTATGGATCATTCCTCCAGGAAAAGAGCCAAGACCTGCTGAGGTGTTTGGGGGTGAGGAAATACGGAATGGGTGTTAAAGGGAGGTAGTTATAAATACCAGCTAAGGCCAAATGACCAGTTGCAGACATGAGGATTATAATTGCCATAAATGTTTGTCATATTTTATTAAGAATGTGTTTGTACAGATATTTGTATTTTCTTTCCTCCGTTTCTTAATCATGTAATATTAGTTAAGAAGAGTATCAGTGGTTATCACATTTAAGTTTTGGGATACTGAAACAATATCTATCTCTCAAGGGACATTGCCGCCTATACTAACTGTACAATGCATTAGCAGTTGTACAAGAGATAGTTATATTATGTTAGATGTAATTATGACCTGGTTAAATATATAACGTGTTTGTGATTGTACATGGGATAGTTAGGCATTATTATGAATGACCTGATTGTTTATACTTGGAAATTAAGCATAGCATAAAGAGATATAATTGTGTGTCAAGCTGACAAGGGGTGGACTTGTGATGGTTGTTCTTGGTTGTCAACTTGATGTCATCTGGAATGAACTAAAACCCAAGTGGCTGGATACACCTGTGAGGGATTCCCCCCCACCCCTTAATTCCTTTGAAGTCTGAAGACTCATTTTTAATCTGGATCTTCTGAGGTGAGAAGATACATTTTTTTTTTTGGTTTTTCGAGACAGGGTTTCTCTGTGTAGCTTTGGAGCCTGTCCTGGAACTCACTTTGTAGCCCAGGCTAACCTCGAACTCACAGAGATCCGCCTGGCTCTGCCTTCCGAGTGCTGGGATTAAAGGCGTGCACCGCCGCCGCCGCCGCCGCCGCCGCCGCCGCCGCCACCACCACCGCCCAGCGAGAAGATACACTTTTAATCCAGATCTTTTGAGGTGGGAAGGAAGGTCCACCTTTAATCTGCCACACCTTCTGCCAGCGGTCTATATAAAGGACACAGAAGAGGGAAGCTTGCTCTCTTCGCCTGCTTGCTCTAGCTCTTGGTGGCAAGTCCATTCCTTCACTGGCATTAGAGCCTACTTGGCATATGCTGAAGACCAGCTAAGACATCCAGCCTCATGAACTGAACAACTATTGGATTCTTGGATTCTTGGACCTTTTGTTGGTAGACAGCCATTGTTGGACTAGCTGGACCACAGCCTGTAAGCTATTCTAATAAATTCATATATATGTATCCGTTCTATAAGTTCTGTTCCTCTAGAGAATCCTGGCTAATACACACACATAAACCAACTTTTGCAATTTGCATTTCAACTGAATTAAACTACAAGGACAGTTTGGTTTCAGTGGGCTAAAAGATGCATTTTCTTGCATTTAGCATACATACTATACTTTAATTCCCCACTTGAAGAGCACATGGGTGGCAGCCAGGGTTTCACTGTTTGGAATGATGCTGCAAAACATAGCCTTGTGTTTCTTCTCCTGTCACAGGTTATTTTTATTCAGGCCCTTTATCCCAATGGATGTTTTGTTCTAAGTTACTGAAGACAAACATTTCAAAATTTTGTGTAGAGTGCTTTGCCTGAAAGCATGTATGTATACCACATGGTATGGTGCCCATAGAAGCCAGAAAAGGTCATTCTGAGCTCCTGGAAGTAGAGTTACCGATGGTTGTGGGTGCTACGTGGGTGATGGGAATTGAACCTGGGCCCTCCACAAGAGCAGCAGTATGAACATTGTAATAACAATCGGGCCAATGGAGAGGTGTTTTTGTTGAGACTTTTTTTCAGTGCAAACTCCTTGGTTACAAGTGCAGGTGTTAGGTTACATAGACTGTGTGTGTTCACTGTGACTGCCACTGCTTAACAGCTTCATGAGCTACAGCAAGGCATTTGCTGTTGCTCTGCCCACTTCCTCATTTGTAAAGTGGAGATAACAACAGCATCTCTCTCATGGGCATTAGGGCAGTTGAAAGAAATGGTCACTGTAAAACCTTTAACGTATGGCTGTTGGCATCTGAAAGCATTCTGTGGAATGAACTCTATTCATCTCATTAAAGGTAGTCAAATTGTTTCTCTCAGGATGACTTCATTACAAATTTTATAGTAAACGCTTGCTATTTTCTTTCATCTTGGGGCTATATAAAGTGTTCCAGGCTGAACCTCTTGCCATTAACTTTGTTTGGGGCCATTGTCCCTCGATCCGGGTTCCTTAATAGTTATTTTATCCCATTATGAGTTCTAAGTCATAAGCCAAATTTTCCATGTTTGAGCTTTAGTAAACTGTGTTTTTAGTGCTAACAAATCATTGCATATGCATTTTAACCTCTGTCACCCTTGAGAAATGTATTATTTTCATAAATTTTAATGTTTCCTTGTGCCCTGGACAGAATGTTCCTAGTCATAACATTGTAAAGTAAAAAGTTTGGGATCAGATACCATTTCAAATTCCCCAGCGTACTTGTGTCTATTTTGGGACTCAATAATCATTTCTAGTTGCTTTTCTCTGTGTTTTTGAACCATATTGTTTAAACTATTTTAGCTGCACTAGCTGCGTACCCCGATTTTCAAATGCCTGAGACCATGTTTCCTACTTCAGAGTTTTGTACTTCCAGCTGTGGTCTTTACCAGCTGAGCATTCCTGAGCACCCCAAACCCCAAATTGGACACGTCTGACATCACTGGATCTAGATTTCTGAACATCTAGATTAGGGATGTTCAGATTGTAAAAATTGTTTTATATGTCAGGGCTTGTTCCTCTGTTTTGCTTTCTGTCGTATTTCAAACTCAGCCTTCTGAGATTTTGAATGAAGATGATGTCCTCCTGATAAGTCCTTTCCCATATACATTTTTTTTTTTTTAAGATAGGGTCTCACTGTGTAGCTCTGGTTAGCTTGGAACTCACTATGTAGACCAGGCTGGCCTCAACTTAAGAATTCAGCCTCCCTCTCTGCCTCCTGAGTGCTGCTACCATTCCTGTCTTATTTTAAAAAATTGTGTGTATGTGTGTGTGTGTGTGTGTATGTGTGTGTATGTGTGTGTGCGCGTGCGTGTGCAGGAGGTGTTGTTGACCAGAAGGTGTCAGATCCCTTGGAGCTGGAGTTACAGGTGGTATGAGCCACTGGATGAGGATACTTTGTGTTTGGTTGTTTTTTTATTTTATAGGTTTTTGTTTGTTTTTGTTTTTGTTTTGTTTTGTTTTGTTTTGTTTTCGAGAACTAAGTGTGGTGACTCGCACTTGTTTCATTTAAGATTTATGAGTGTTGCGCTTGCATGTTATGTATGCGTACCACGTGCATGCCTGGCACCCATGGAGGCCAGAAGGTAAAATCAGAACCCTTACAACTTAGAGTTATGGATGGTTTTGAGCTGCCATATGGGTGCTAGGGACTGAACCTGGGTCCTATACAACAGCAGCAAGTGCTTTAAACCATTGAGCTCTCTCTCCAGCCCCTTTTGTTTGTTTTTAAGACAGAGTCTTATGTAGCACGAACTGGCCTTGAGCTCCATTATTAATATGTAGCCAAGGCTTTGAACTCCGGATCCCTTGCCCCCACTTCCCAAGTGCCGACATGGCAAGCATGCAGTCACATCCGACTTGAATTCAGATTGGCTGGTAAGCATGATGGCAGGCAGACAGTCCCCATCTCCACAGGCTTCCAACTGTTTCACTGAGGCTTACCACCCCAGGAGAGCAAAGTGCTGTATTTTACAGAAATACCGTCGAATGCACACTCAGAATGTTTAACCAAATATCTGGGTGCTCTACAGTCAAGTAGACACCAAGAAATTCTCTTACAGTTGTGTTACAGCTCTGGTCCACCCGCCTGGCTTCATTCCTGGGTTCAGTTTGCCTAACACTAACCCTTTCTCTTTGTCTTCCCTCCCTCCCCCATAAACAGGTTTTCCAAGGACACTTCCACAGGCAGAAGCCCTGGATAGAGTTTACCAGATAGACACAGTGATAAACCTCAACGTGCCCTTTGAGGTCATTAAACAACGCCTTACTGCTCGCTGGATCCATCCTGCCAGTGGCCGAGTGTACAACATCGAATTCAACCCTCCCAAGACTGTGGTGAGTAACGGCAGCAGGGCTGACACACAGCAGAGTGTCCCCGAGTTCTCGTCCCCTCCCAGGCATAGCTCTGTAACCCTGGACATCCTCTGTCTGACCAAGACTACTGCCAGGGTGTTTGATGGGTCTGGTCCACTCAAGCTTGGTAGTAAAGGTGCGTTCCTCTGGAACAGGTCTGCGCCTCGCTCAAGTGTTATGGTTTAACTGTGAAATGTCCCTATAGGCTCAACGTGGTGACTGCTTGGTCCCCAACTGGTGGTGTAGTTTCTGAGGTGGAGCCTAACTGGAAAAGTGGGTCACAGGGACAGTACCTCTGCAGATTATGCATGATCCTTAGTCCCTTCCCCCACCTTCTTGTGCATCCTGTGAAGAAAACTGCATGTGCGTGCATGTGTGCTTGCATGTACCCATGCACACGCGTGCGCGCGCGCGCACACACACACACACACACACACACACACACACACACACACACACACAATCCAACCATGATGTTCTCACGTTCAAGCTCATGAGCCCAAGCAGCCAAGACCCGAGCCCTCTGAAACAATCTGTCAAATACACAGCTCCTCCCTTCTACCCGGTTTTCTCAGGGGTTGGCCACAGCAATGAGAAACCTGACAGACAAAAAGGGTTGACTTTCTTACTCTGTGCCAGGGTGTGAGTGGAGGGCAGAGGCAGTGAGGATCTGCAACACGGGCGTGCGGTTGGAATTTCTACCACACCTGGGAACCAACACTCGAGGACCTGGGCTTAGGGACAGAAAGGGGCGTCCCAGTCTATGGAAATGGCCCTGGGGGTTCTCACAGCGGCAGTCATCTGCCTTTAGTTTGGATCCTGTTCACTGAAACATGAGCACATTTCTGTGATGGGTGCTGGAATAGAGAGGCTATCTGCTTAGGAAGACACTGTCACGCTGAGCTGACATTCTTCAACGTCTGTCCAGGGCATCGATGACCTGACAGGAGAACCTCTGATTCAGCGTGAGGACGACAAACCAGAGACGGTGATCAAGAGACTAAAGGCCTATGAAGCCCAGACAGAGCCAGTCCTGCAGTATTACCGGTGAGTTCTCACTTTTCTCGCCGTCTCTCATACAGCCAGCTTTCAGTTTCCATACTTCACAGCAGAAATGCTAAGCTCCAGGAGCCCCGGTTCCAGCTGGCTTAAGCAATAGCGATTTTAGGCGTCTGTACCAGAAAGAAGGCAGGGCTTCGGTCTCCTAGCTTTCCTCAGGTTTGCGGTTCTTAGTCTCGCCCGCCTGCTTCTGTGTCCTGACTTCGTCCTTCCTGCATGGTTGCTGGTATTTGCTAGAAAGGCCATGCCTTCCGTCTGGATCTCTGTGAGTTCAAGGCCACACTGGAAACAGCCAGGCATGGTGACTCACGCCTTTAATCCCAGGAAGTGAGGGCAGAAAGAAGAAAGGTATATAAGGCGTGAAAACCAGGAACTAGGCTGGTTAAGCTTTCAGGCTTTGGAGCAGCAGTTCAGCTGAGATCCATTCGAATGAGGACTCAGAGGCTTCCAGTCTGAGGAAACGGGATCAGCTGAGGAATTGGCGCGGTGAGGTGGCTGTGGCTTGTTCTGCTTCTCTGATCTTCCAGTTCACCCCAGTACCTGGCTCCAGGTTTGTTTTTATGAATAAGAGCTGTTAAGATTCCTGCTACAAGTGAACAAAAGCTCTGAGCATCATTCAGATGAAACAGAACAGCCACTGGTCAGGAAACCTCATACTTACTCTTGTAAGCCTGGGCTACTGCCAGCTCCAGAATCAACCGTGGGGCTAGGGAGAGTCGATACAGGCTAGTCCACATCCAAGGTTTGGGGGCTCATTTCTACCCACATTCTGCCATGTCGTGGAGGGCTGGAACCAGTGCTGGGCCAGTAAGCCCAGGAGAGCCCACCAAGCGTGCCAAGAGAGGTCGCTTAAGCATAGAATTTCAAATGACAGCCAACCCTCGGAATCATTCTGTGGTCACCAGTCTTTGGAAGCTCCTGCTCACACGTGTTTTTTATCTGTTCTTCAAGGATGTCTGTACCATACAAGGAATACGAGAACTACCTTGAGCTGTCCCCAACTCAGGCCGAGAAGCAGTGTGGTGTCCTTACCCAGCCCTTCTTCCGGGGATGAGGGCTGCTTTGCCTTCATTGTGTCCTGCAGTGATTCAGGGGCAAAGCAGTACATGCTGTTCCATAAGAGCATAGACTCCAGAGTCAGAAGGCCCAAGTTCAAAGCCCAGCTCGCTATTTAATTAACATGGCCTTCGCCTCTTGCCTAAGTGCTTAAACTCTGTCTGGTTTCTCTTGCATAAAATGTGGGTGAGGCTTGAAAGTGAGTTAATACATGTAACGCATAAAATTGTCCTGGATGCACAGGAAGCGCTGGACATGTATTAACTGTTATTGTGGTGGCCAATTACTACATTAGGATAAGTATGCAGGAAAATCTGAACCAGTCTCCTCGAACTGTCCCAATATTTCTAATGGTTAATTTCTAGAGGGTGAAATTACAAGAGTTGGCGATTCACTTTTTACAGTAGCCATTACTTTAAGCTTGTGATTGTATACAGAGCCTGGCTCTATAACCCTGGGCAAGGCATTTCTCTTCTGATTCCTTATTTACAACCAGCCAGTATTAAATACCCACTTTCAGAACTATTAGGGGACGGGAGTGAGAGAGCCTCTGCAAAGGCTTAGAGCAGTCCCCAGCTACTGAATCAGCCACTGTTGGGGACCCTGCTGGCACCGTGCCAGGCCCTTGTCTAAGCAGACAATTAGACTCAGTTCCTACAGGCCTCCAAGACAGCCACCTTGTATGGATAAGGAGGAAAACTGTGCAAACAAGCCACATCGTGCAATGAGATCCAACTCGTGCTTATCATCAGAAACCATTCACACTGGCTTAAGCAAACCGGGGTGGGGGTGGGGTGGGGTATTAGTCCTATAACCAAGAGGTCCAAATACAGATGGCTGGTCCAGGGGCTTAAGGAGTGTGGTCCAAACCCAGCCCTTTCAGCTCCATTCCCTGGGTTGGCTTCAGGCCCAGGTGGTTGCAGTGTCTTCTGACTTTAGCTCAACTCCTGCCAGCTCCGATCACTCAGCAGAAAAGAGATACCTTTCCCCCCAGCGAAAGTCCTGGGATTGATGGCCATTAGCTCCAGCCATGCACTGTTGAAGAGAGGGTGTGGGAACAGCCTCACCTACACCTCATGTACTGAGTGTGGTCCGCCTGACTCTGCATAGGACTCACAACAGAGAACGCCTTGTGCCTGGGCAGATAATAATACTCCTAAGAGGCTGTGAGGAGAGGAAATGCCTATAAGGATTAGTTCGGACACAAGATGGGAGGTTGAGAAAAACTACAGAAATTAGTGACTTGGGGCTCTTTCTTTCTGGGCTCCTGGCTCCTGCTGCTTCTTACCATATATACAATGCATAGACTTACAGGTTTACCTAAAAATGGAAATAGCCTTAAAAAAAAAACTTCATAATAGTCAGTACTATTATTTAAACAAGCTTATAGCCTCCTTATTCTTCCCAGCTGGAGAACGCTTGTCTGTCTAGACTGTGATGTTCTTACTCTTTGGAAGACTCATTTTTGTAGCTGGTTCCATTTCATTATGGAGAAATTATAATGCAGATGGGAGGCAGGACCAGGTGCCCGTACCCTACAGAATTCTGCCTCGGTAGTACATCACTCCTGACATCGTAGATGACTAAAGCGTCATCTCCAAGAAGCTTTCCGTTCAAAGCTTGCTCTCCTGAAAGCTCCACCTGCCTGTGAATTTAGATGCTAAAAGGCTTCTTCTATGTAAATACTCCCTTTGCATAATTTTTCTCTGTAGCAGATACTTTCACACAGAAAACAGCTGCTGTTATTTTATTTAACCACGGCAAATGTTAGGAGTTGTCAATAAAGGGATCCTTTTGTCCCAGCGAAAGCCTATTGAGAATGGCTGCAGACCTATGGAAAGTCATAAATCAGGTTGGGTGACCTGCGAACCCAAGGAGTGTGTGTGGATCAGGGGAGTTCAGAACCTTAAGGTAGCCTGTGTGGTTTGAGAAGCAAACCCCGGGATTCTGAGCCCCACACTTCCTCCTTCCTCCTACGGGACACTGGAGTAAAATAACTAACTCCTTTGATGGCCGGTCTGTCTCGGGACAAGCCAACCAAGCTGCAGGGATAAACAGAGAACTCTGACAAGAGAAAATTCAGGAAAGCAGAATAGCGGGGAAAGGAACTTGGTAAAAAGGATAATGAGTGCTGGAAACTTTCAGAGACTTCAGGGGTAGACAAAGCCAGGCAGGGATGACGTCCTGGTGGCCAATGGGCCCTGTTTCTAACCCGCCAGCCCGGGGATTGAGGCTGAGTCCCTTCCCAGAAGGCAAGTGGACCTGTAAGTAGGAACACCTGGGCTTCTGACAAGCTATGAAGCATTAGTATAGGCTTGGCCAGCGGCACAGGCTCAATTTGACAGCTGACATTCTTTTAAAGATCTCTTTCCTGTGTCAGAGGGCAAAGCACAAACTAGAATCTAGATTTTCCTATGTCCAGCCAAGTTCCTTCCCCCGATCAGAGACCTAAACTCACAGAACTTCTAAACTCACATGAATTTACAAATGCCTTTGGAAAAGCACATTAGGCACACTCAGACCTGTGTAATTATCTATTACCGATCTACCTATTTATTGTGTTTTTCCTCTTCAGGAAAAAAGGGGTGTTGGAAACATTCTCTGGAACGGAAACCAACAAGATCTGGCCCCATGTATATTCTTTCCTACAGACGAAGGTTCCAGAAACTACCCAGAAAGCCTCTGTCACTCCCTGAGGAGGGAGTAATTAGCAGGGCCGCCTCGCCTCATCTTTGTTTTTCGAAGCTCTTTTCCTAGGACTTCTCTGAAAATTATGACTTCTTTCTAATGGCTTTCTTCTGGATGTTACTAAGGACGTGCCAAATGAGTCAGACACTAAGGCTGATCTGTTAAAATAACCTCGGATGTTTAATCTAGTTGTCTTCTGTGGATGTGCAATTGGAAAACATCAGAGATGTTGAAACGTAAGGAAAAAAAAATCAGAGCACAATGAAAAAGAACTGGTAATCGTCTACCCCTCTGTTCAGTTAAAGTGGTTGACCACATTTTCACGTTTTCCTGGAAAAGTTCAAAAAATTACATATTACTTGAGGCAGATAAATATCTCACTAAAGGCCTTTGCATAAACCAATGCCCCTTCTAGCCCAATGGGATGTGGTATTTGGGGAGACTGTCTACAGATTCTAAAAAGAAAGCAACTGGCTTTATTTACAGATGTTGCCAGATGCAGACTCACTGCTGCCTTTACAGGGAAAGCAAGGGCACAGGCTACCATGCCATGTCCTCCATTTACTAGTTTTCAATCTGCTATGAAAAATGCAGCCACTGGCACTTAAGAACACGTGGCTTTGGTCCGGCTTGTTTTCTTTTCCAAACATGCATGTACTGCAGGATGTGATTTCTGTTAACTAAGTTCTGGGAGGAACACTGGCAAATGACAGTGGAATAGTCCTAGGTTCTCACCCGTCACTCAGGCTGAGGACTAGGTTTTAGGGCCTACCTGTCAGTTTCTCTCTCTCACACAAATGGACAGTCTGCCTTGATGAGCAAGTAGCAGTAAAAAGAAAACCAGAGGGTAAGAGAACACCCAGGGTAGTTTGCCACTGAAGTAGATGGGGTATGCTGGGGACAGCCCCTTCATAGAAAGGCCAGTCAACTAGTCAACAGGTGTAGCAACAAAAGGAATTTGCAGGCTCGGTTAAAAAGCACTGGAACTGAGTTCCCTCAAGGACATTTATATCTGTATCAGAGTCCCTGATTTCAAGGCCCTCTTGTCTCAGCCTCTCAAGTGCTGGGATCACTGTGTGCTAGCAGTTGCCACCCTACTTCAGAGGGAACAACCTTTCTTGTACCATCTAAGCAGCCTCCTCTTCCACCTACAGCACTGTGGATCCAACTTAGCCTTGTGTGCCGGGCAAGCACCCTATCTATCACTGTGCTCCATCTCCAGCCTTAGCCTTTTGGTTTTGTTTTTTTGTGACAGGATCTTATTATGTAGTTCTGGCTGTCCTGGAACGACACAGACCAGGCTGGCTTCAAACTCACGAGATCCATCTGCCTCTTCCTCCCAAGTGCTGGGATTAAAGATGTGGATCACCACTCCTGGCCCCAGCCTTTAGTTTTTGAGGCATGTCTCACTATATAGTTCAGGTTGCTTAAAATGATGTAGTCCAAGCTGTCCTCATGTTCACGATCCTCTTGTTTCAACCTCCTTAGTGCTTAAATTACAGGTATATACCACTAAACCAAGCCTGTGAAACCATTTTAAAACTCCAGTCACTTCCTTAGTGGAGTAAGGACATGTCCTTAGATACTGTGGCCCGAAGTGAGAAAATATGAGAAGTGGAAGAAAAAACAACTCTACCTTCCAGGAAGATGTACTCTTTATTTTACTTGGTGCTAAATCAAAGAATCAAGCCCTTGTACAAGCCTTTGAAATTTTGGCCTATTTTATTTCAGACACTTGGGGTACAAATGCCAGCAAGTGGTTCTTATATATCTGGGAGTAGGGGAGCAATCTTTGCTCTTTAAATTTCACCGTTGATCTTTCAAAATGGACTAGGCCTTCAATGAGGATTCCAATGAACATCTTGTCCTTTGTCGATGTTTCTGTAACGCCTTATCTGAATGTTGATAATTGCTTTCTAACAGTGTTGTGAACTACCTAAACCTAGGACTGATCGGTGGGTTCTGTTACATGTGGTGATGCCACCAGCACTGTGGCTGTCGGCCCTTCACAGGCCCCTCACCCCCTCCTGTTTTCTGCCGTGGCTCCTCACTGGCTTCTTTCTAATAAATGGTCTTCAAACAGTACCTTTCTAATAAACAGGTCTTCCCACAAAGCATCTTATGACATTCTTTCTCTCCTGCTGTACTGATGTAGCCACACTGACTTTCATGACACTGGAGATATGGAGGAGGTTAGAGGATTGGAGAACATGAAGTGACATTTCTTTCCTGTGACCAGACCAACCAAGATATTGTATATATATATCCACTTGGGAATGGTGTATGGCTTTTCTATTAAAACAGACAAAAGGGACCTGTTTTCTGTCGGATAGGTTGATGTCAGACACTGATAAAGGACATCATTGCTGGGGCTGGCAGATGGCTCAGCAGTTAGGTGCACTGACTGCTCTACAAGAGGACCTGGGTTTGATTCCCAGTACCTACATGGCAGCTTATAACCATCTGTAACTCTAGTTCTAGGGAATCCAATGCCCTCTTCTGGCCTCCACGGGCACCATGCACACACACATTGCACAGACATATACAGGCAAATACCCATACATATAAAATTTTTTTAAAAAGTACCATTACTGAATATATCCTGCTGAAAAGCAAATGTGTGGTGACCAGTGCAAGAGCTTTTATTTTTGTGTCACATGGAATATGCATGGAGTTGAATGCCCTGGGCGGGAGCATGTCTTCAACAAAATCCCTGCATTAACAGCTTGCAACTAAACATTTTCATTCTGGAAGTTAGGATTCATTTTTTTTAAAACAATTAAAATAGTCTAGCTAGGCTCAAAAAGCACTGGTAAAAGCCAGTAAGGTTTCTGAATCTGTAGCATTCCCCTGCATTTTTTTTTAAAAGGTTTCATTTTTAGTGTGCATGTGCACATGTATGTAGGTGCCTGCAGAGGCTACAAGAGGGCATCAGGTCTCCTGGCACTGGAGTTACAGGAGCTTGTGAACACCAGATATGGGTGTTGGAAGTAAACTCTGGCCCTCCGCAAAAGCATTAAGTGCTCTTAACCAGCGATTCATCTCTCTAGCCACCCCCCCCCCCTTCGAAAGATCTCGAAACCCCGAGTTTTCCATATAGCACACAAGGAGTGTCTCGTCAGGTGCAGATCAGCCCAGCAGCTTCATATTTCCCCAAACGTGTCTGAAGGTAACATGAGCAACCAGATGAAAGCTAGAGGGATTTTTAAGTCATTTTCTATCTTTAGGAAAGGTCTAGTTCTTTAAGGAAGGCCTCTGAAAACATTTTCACCTGTTAGTGATGGTAAGCAATCCATAGCCAACACTTACTCATCTTTGTACTTTCCCCATTAACTGACACCAAGCAAACCAATACCGGCTGAATCAGCTTCTTGGACAGGCTATGAAACAGGACAAACATCCCCCACAGGTGGGAACTGAAGGCTGCAGGCTCTAAGGGTCTTCTTGCTAAAATGTGAACAGTATGCTGGAAAATGGAAATGGGAAACCTAACCCCAACCCAGACAGTACCACCTTTGTCCCACATCAATTTAAGAACTGAAATGTGACTAACTCTGAGAATAGTAAACTGACTTGTTTTTCTCTGAAAATACCCCAGGATTAACTTGAGAATCACCTTGCCTACATTTCTGCACTGTAATGAAAACCACTTAGTAACAGAGATGTGTGTGCTCTTTGGGGAAGCATGTTAATTCACTTAAAAACTGAAAACAATTTTTAATTAAAAATAAAAACATTTAAACTATGTGTTTGTGTTCTCCTGTGCATGTATGAAGGTCTGCTGAACCTTAAAGAGTTAGTTCTCTTTCCACCATTTAGGTCCCAGACACTGGATGCAGGTTGTCGGGCTTGGCAGCAAACACCTTCATTCAAGTGAGCCATATCAACAGTCCTTATTCACTTTAAAAATAATATGAATGCTTGTCTGAACAAAGCCTAATATTTCTGAAGAGCAATTATAGGATATTATAAGCTCCTGGTGCAGAAATGATGGAAGAACCAGACGGTATCATTCAGAGACTGGCAGAGCAGGAATTCTAAGCAGTACTTTCTCCGTTATCATCAATGGAAAGACAGTTCACAGGGTAAATGGAGTTACAGCTATTTCTCTCTCTCCTAAGACAGTCTCATGTAGCCACAAGGCTGCCTTGAACTTGCTATGCATCTGGGGAAAAGCATGAGCCCTCCTGTCTCCACCTCCCCCAGCACGCGGGCCACAGGTATGTGCCACCATGCCCAGTTTATGTGGTGCCTTGGATACAGTCAGGGCTTTGTCCCTCCTAAGCAAGACCTCTACTACCAACTGAGCTGAATCTTAAGTCCCCAGCGAGTTCATTTAAAAAAGAAAATATTTTATTAAACAACACATGAGATTTACCAAGTAAAACAGCAGTCTTTGTTGAATATTGTGATGTCAAATATTTTTCACTAGTTTGAACTTCTCATAGATTAGGGACAAATTTTCTAACCTGAAATATGAGTTATCCATTTGCTAAGTATTACTTTTCTTCACTACTTCTTAAGAAAACAAGAGAGGAAATTTATTTTGGCAGGAGACAGCCAGCTCTCAATATTAAGGACATTTTCAAGATAAAGGAAATAAAAGGACTCTAATATGCTGTCGTTTTGTTTTGATTTTTTGAGACAGGGCTTCTATACGTAGCTGTCCTGGAACTCACTCTGTAGACCAGACTGGCCTCAAACTCAGAGATCACCTCCCAAGAGCTGGGATTAAAGGAGTGTGCTACCACACCTAGCCCAATATACTGTCTTAATACTAAAGTCCTGGCAATGAGTAAGTTACCATCCTTAAGTGCAAATTATGACATCCATTAGTGGCTCCCCCAAACAAATCAATCACACTTTTACACACTGAAACACAGAACACTTCCTTTGGGAAAAAATTCTAGTCAAATGTCAAAGAACAGGTTTTTTTCTTAATTTCTGTCTCAGAAAACAAAACCAAAATGAACGTTATATACTCACTTTGTTACTGCTCTTTTGTCACCAGTTTTTGGCCCTTAAGAGTTTAAATTACAGACGGCAAAATGAAAGTCACCACCACTTGGCTGAGCACAGAAAGCAGACAATCTGTGGGCAGAAGCGAACTGAGTAGGAACTGGTCAGTCCAGTCCACTTGTGTGAGGGCGGGGATCGTTCTCTTCTAGTCTGTCCATTTGACAGCAAGAGGAAAACAGAGCATGCTCCACACAAGAAGAAAAAAGAGAGGGGAAAAAATACAACAAAACCAAAAAAACCTTCCATGACTAGGCCACTGATTAAAAAGAACTCCAAGCCAGTGAGCACTACCTTATAAATTAGTCAAACATTTTATTATAGAGTATATATATTTATATCAAAAGCACAAAAAGACTTTTATTCTGGGAACCAGGAAGATTGTGACATTACAGGAGTATGATTCACGATTCCAGTCCATTTCCACAAGTACTAGGTACCCCATCACCTACTTCAGCCCCCTTGGCTGACAGAAGACAGATGAAGCCGCGGTCACAGCTCTGACCCATGCAGGCCGCTGAACATGATATTCTTACTCCAACTGAGACCTATAGTCCCAACCCCAGGTACCCACTTTCCAAACATTTGCTACGAATTGAAGTGGGTACTGAGCCAAATATTACACTCAAAAATAATCAAAGCTAATGCTCCTGTAAGTCAGAAGATTAATCCTCAAATAATAAGGATATCATAATTGGCACTGTCATCTAATTCTAAATAAAAAGAATCATCAAATATCCTGGTGGATCTGCAGTGACTTACACAGGAAGAAGTAAAGCTCAGAAGCATCTCGTAACTGAGCTAGAAGCTAGTAACAGATGGAGTGAAACCCATCATCACCACTGAGGGTGACTGTTATCAAGTTCTTAGACATGGTTGGCAGCTCAAGGCAGCTTAGCACTACAACATTTCTCAAGGCTTCACCAGAGGGAAACACACAATAACGGTGATTTAACAATGACCTTACTCTTCCTGTTTGTTCTTACAGGCCCTTACTATTCTTTTAAAACTTACTCCCTGAGAGGTCCCAGACTATGTCAAGTAAAGAAATCAGAGTAAGCTTGCAGTTCATCTTGTTGGAAAAACAGAAAACTGTATCGCTTTCTACACATGCTACACTCCTTAATATTTAAACAGTCATCAGGATAAAGTCAACTTCTGAACAGTTTTGAGACTACTTGAGGGGTAAATGTCATGTTTTTAATACCAAACTTATGGTCAAGGAGTTAACTGGTGGTGCCGAATATTATGTAAATATTACCTTAAAACAATAATTTGTGCCATCCAGTTTACTTATTAGTAAAGTAGGTTACCACTACTAATTTATTGCTTTTAATGTGATGAACACCAGATGTGACAGCTGAACTTTGTGGTGGGACATAAGCACATTTGTATCTTTAATTCTTTCCATGAAGTAGGACATGTACACATCCACGGTAAAAAGACCATGTAGCAGATGCCTCCTCAGTCGGCCAGTCTTGTAAACATTGCATTGTGCAGATTTTCATACTTTGATTCAAAATTAAGAACAGTTAAAGGCAAATTTAGTAACTGAGGGGTGGGGG
Source organism: Peromyscus aztecus (assembly GCA_902168405.1). NCBI lineage: Eukaryota > Metazoa > Chordata > Mammalia > Rodentia > Cricetidae > Peromyscus > Peromyscus aztecus. Next base: position 29,708 of record CABHPQ010172641.1, on the reverse strand, counting down.
AGAGTCCAGTTTGACTTCCTGCAACATATGGTACCACTCCTCCCTTCAGAAACAAAACAAAACAATGAAAAACCTAGCAGCACATAAAAAAAAAAGTTGCAAAACATTTCAGTACTCTTTTCCCTCCCATCAAAAACCGAACAAAAATAAAGTGCAGCACCCATAAAAGTGTCAAGAAAATAGCCAAGCTCTTCCTTTCTTGTAACAAAATAGTCCTTGGCCTCAGCAGTCTTGAGTGAGTTATACAGTGTCCATCATTCTCTCCTCCTCTTCTTTGTGCAGCACTGTGGTGACACTGCAGAGCGGTGTACTGACAGAATACTGAAGATAATCTGGATTCTGGGGGGGAGGAAGAGGGACAACACTTGATAAGCAGCCTCACTCACACCAGCACATTCAACTGCGCACCTGGCTTCACGCTCTCGGTTCCTCTGAATCACAACAAAATAGGAAAGAAAATGGATCTGTGGAGTCTACTCGGGCTGAAACACAAAGAACTAAGGGTAGGATGACATTACTGAATCCAAAGAGATGTGGTAAAGACAAGAGTGGATATATGGCAACAGAAATGTAACAAGTACCACACTTTTTTAACCCTTTCAACAAAACTAATTTTAATTCTTTAACCATACAAAGCTAAATTTCCCCGTGAGCATTGTATTTTAATTAATATGACTTTTGGGGGGCCGGAGAGATGACTCGGCAGTTAAGAGCACTTGATGTTCTTCCAAAGGACCAGGGGATCTGACAGCCTGTCTAGCCTCTAAGGGTACTGCATGCACATGGTGCACGGACATGAATTTAGGCAAAACACCCATACACATAAAATAATAAAATTTTAAAATCTGTTAAAATACAGTTTTTAGTCAGCAATGTATCCTTAAGATAACTAATTACAACAGTTAAGTACTATAAATATAAAACATTTTGATAAAGGCAAAATCCATGTACTGAGTAAAGTAAACAAAGAAAAAAAAATCTTTACTTTTCTTGAGAGGTCCTTTTGCCTACATTTAAAAAAAATATATGAGTTCAGAATATTGTTCAGTTAACACAAAACTAAATGCATGATTTTTAAATGTTCCATGGGTGTGAGTGTAAGGTCTTAAAGCCCAAGACTTTACTTGGCCATTTCCTCCTTTTGAAGTAATTTTTTTCTCCTCAGTTATTCTGAATATTTTCCAGTGACTTGGATTTTTTATTACTTTTACCACCTAATTTCATTTACTTTTTAATAAACATTAATGAGCAAAGTTATCCATATGAGAAAGGTTTCTTTAGTAAAAGCCAAAAGCTAGGTAGGAATTTGATTATTTCCAAGAGAATCTTTTTTATTTTGTTTTAATGCTTCTATTTAGTATTATTAATACTCAGGGAGAAAAAAAATCTGTCACAACTTAATACCATTAGAAGCCAATCCAGAGACTAAACATGAAGCAGCTGCTCCAAGAAGCCGCTGCTGTGTCCTATTCAAGGCTAAGGATGGCAGTATATGATGTGTTTCAGAGGGCTGTTTTTCACTATAAAAAACTAAAATCAAGAGTGTGCCTGAATTCTGAGCTTTATAAAAGTCAATATTCTTGTTATATTACCCTGTTTCCACAATGTAGTGCTAAGTCTTTTCTGATATCCGTTTCAGATTCCAGAGCCCTTCAAGACCAAACTTACAGTAACTATAGCATGATACTCACAACTAAAAGCAATCAATATCCCTAAGTGACACTGAAATTCCACTGGTTGCCCTATCTGTCTGTCTGTCTGTCTGTCAGTATTCTCAGCACTTCACTTGTCTCAGTATACAGTTCTCCCCAAAAGCATGACCACTTGTAGTGTATGACTCCTAAGACCGGGGAAGGACATTCAAAATCAGAGTATCAGCCCCATCACTTACTGTGTTGGCTTTGGGCAAAGTAATTCAACCTTTGAAAATTTCAATTTACTTATGTGCAAAAATGAATTTAGCTGGGTGGTGATGGCGCACTTGGGAGGCAGAGCCAGGCAGATCTCTGTGAGTTCAAGGCCAGAAGGCGCAAAGCTACAGAGAAAACCTGTCTCAAAAAACCAAAAAGAATTTAAATAATCACAGCATATTTAAGAAGATTAAATGATACACGTCAACATATTGTACAACCCATGAAGTGTAGCTGAAGTTTATAAAATAATCACTCAGAGGCTTAATATTAATTGCAAATTCTATGGCCTATTGGCTCAGGCTTCTTGCTAGCTAGCTGTTACAACTTAACCCATAACTATTAATCTATGTATCACCATGTGTTCCATGGCTTTATCTGCATCCCATTACATGTTGCTTCTTGGATGGCGGTTTGGCATCTCCCCTTACTCTTTTTCCTTTCACTATCTCTCTTGGATTTTCCCGCCTGGCTCCATCCTGCCCTGCCACAGGCCAATGCAGCTTTGTTAGCCAACGGGAGTAATACATATTTACAGCATACAGAAAGACATCCCACAGCACTGTGATTAAATGATACATGTCAACATATTGTACAACCTATGAAGTGATATAAAAATGGTATATCATTATTATAAGATTGTTTTCAGACTTCAAAATTGTCATCTTGATCCCTTGGATGGCCGCCTCCTACTGTTTCCTTCATCTAGTCAATAATCTTATCTTGAACAGCAGTACTCCTCACCCTGAGGCGGTCTCGGTCAGAATGCCTAAATTCGCACCCTGTAAGGAGCAACTAGTCTATTAACCCAGAGTAATTAAGTATGAAGATTCCTGATAATATTATTACTATGACTCCAGCCTTCTCTACCACAAGCGACAATGGAAGCCTAGCCCCGTTTGCCAGCTGTTAACTGGTATGTATAAGGACGACTTACTTCTCTCAAACCAGAAGCATCCTGATAATATAGGTTGCTTATATTTTAATATGTGTAAAGACCCACTGACATCTTAGGCTCTTGTTCCTCTGTATGCATGAGGTGACTGATTTTAGGTTTATCTACTGCCTTTGACATCATCATAAAACTCCCTCGGAAAAAACTGCTTTCTCATGTGCTACTTCTCAACACAGTATTTAAGTAACATAAAGAAGTGATCTGGGGGCCAGAGAGATGACTCAGCAGTTTAGAGCACATGTTCCCTTGCAGAGGACCAGGGTTCACTTCCCAGTACCCACATGGTGGCTCACAATCATCTGCAACGAACAGTTCCAGATCCAAAGCCCTCTTCTGACCTCCCTCTGTGGGCACCAGGCACACATGTGGTACACATATATACATGCAGGCAAAATATTTTCATACATATAAATCTTAAAAAATTAAAAATAAAGAAGTGATCTGTAGGCATTTTTCAGGGGGCTATTCCTGACATGTCTAATTAAAGGAGAACACTAGTAATTTAAAGTCAGAATGTGATTATTTACACCCTTGAAAATAAATGTTTTTGGTTGAGTTAAATATGACCAGTTGCTTTCCTTACTATTTTAGATACTACATTAGGTTAATAAGTACATGTTACTAAAATGGTAAAATTAGTGACATAAGGGCAAGAAATTGAAATTTTCAACTTTGACCATTTTATGAGGCTTAAAGATAAATACAGGCCTCTCCTCATATTGTCTTCTGAATGACACTTTCCATCTCCCAATGTAGACAACAGAATAAACTAGCTAAAGCTGGTCTTAAAATCTTGGAGCCTGGAAATGAGAGATAACTGGGCTCTATGAAGTGGCTACTTCTAAAATCACAATGGGCAGGGACTGTCTGACAATATCTTAACGCTCTAGGAAGTAGTATCAGCTACACTAGTGTCTGCTCCCCTCTTCACTGATATTTGTGTATGTGTGTGTCTCTGCTC
>CABHPQ010172641.1:913-25872 GCA_902168405.1 Peromyscus aztecus | reverse complement strand
TGTGTGTCTCTGCTCCCCTCTTCACTGATATTTGTGTATGTGTGTGTTAACAGCATAGTTTTTCTCCTGACCTAACAACAGAGTCTGAGGAAGTTCACACAGTTGCTAACAGTGCGGACACCCTCACTAGATATATAACATTAACAAGTACTAATTACAGAAAGCCATGCAACAGGTCACTTCAGCTGTCACTCACATGTCTGCTCGCAAGCTCATTTCATCCTTTAAAAATTGCCAACAATGGATTTTACTCAGAAGGAGATGTCTGTGGGGAGCCACCCTGAGTTTATGACTGAGATAACACTTGACATTAAAAATGTGTAGGTACAGCTCATCTTTTCCACATTAAGATGAGACAGAAGAGACTCAGTGCCAAGGCATGGAATGAAATAAGACTAAGGGTTATTATTATTATTAAGTATTTTTTGTGGAGACAGGGTCTCTCAACATACCCCTCGATGGCCTGGAGCTCACTATGGCAATCAGGCCTCAAGCTCACAGAGATGATCCATCTGCCTCTGCTTCCCGAGCACTTGGATTAAAGGCACGAGCCACCACATCAACACTAAGGATTATTTTTTGAGTCAAGAAAATTTTAAGTGGTCATACATACATTATGCACAAGTGGTCCTAAAGAACAAAATTATGTGAGTTCATTTATGAAATGAGTATTCCCTTTTCCAGCTTACCTGTGATAAGGATTCTAAGGAGCCTATGCATCCAACACCAGAATGGGGAACATGATTCTGAACTGTTACAGGTTGAAAGCTTTGTGATTGAGCATAAAGTCTTACTCTTGACTTGAAAGCTTCAAGTTCATTTTTGAATGCCTCAAAATAACCTTCTTCCTCTGCCTAGAACATAAAAACAAACAAACAAAAACAATGTTTCTGGGCCGGGCAGTGGTGGCGCATGCCTTTAATCCCAGCGCTGGAGAGGCAGAGGCAGGTGGATCTTTGTGAGTTCCAGGCCAGCCTGGTCTACAGTGCAAGTTCCAGAACAGACTCCAAAGCTACACAGAGAAACCTTGTCTTGGAAAAACAACAACAACAACAAAAAAGACTGTTTCTGGACTCCTAAACCACAGAGTAGATTTCAAAAGCACATAACAGAGCTGGAGTAGAGGCAATAAGAACAGTGGAAACGCAGACCCAGTACAGTCTCCTCACAGACTGTGCACAGTTCCTTTCACAGGAACATTTACAGAGAGTTGGTCTGCTCTGTATTTCCTTCTTCTTCAACAAAATTAACTAATAGGAAACAATACTCCTATACAAACACACAAAGTGGGAGTTTTTAAGACTAGCTATTCAGGAGGCTAAGGCAGGAGAATACCAAGTTCAAGGTCTGGTAGGCAAAAGAGTGAATTTACCAGGAACTGGGCAATTTAGTGAGAACCTTGGGTGGATGGATCTCTGTGAGTTCAAGGCCAGCCTGGTCTACAGAGCAAGTGCCAGGATGGCCAGGACTGTTACAGAGGAACCCTGTCTTGGAAGAAAAATAAAACAAGTTATTTTTTTATAACTTTTTATTTTGAGACAGGGTGGGGCACTTGGTTAGCATGTACAAGGCTCAACCCCTAGAATTGCAAAACAAACTTTATCAAGCTCTCACATTCACTCTATTCTCACTTAACCGGGGAGGGGGCACTATTACCTATCTAGTACATCTCTGACCTTTCAAGACTATTTGTAAAGGTTATACAAGACAAACTCAACATTCAGCTTAATTACTGTAAGGACATCTTAAGTGTTCTAGTTAAGCAGTGTCTGGCATCTGGAAACAAACATGTTAACTTCGGCTGAGGGAAGGGGCTCACTCTCTGGCATCCAATGATGTAGGAGTTCTCCATGAAAAGCCCCCATCCTCTGACAGAGGCCTCTTTTTAAATGCTCCTTCTATGTGTACCTGGCAGGATACATGCCCTGTGCTAATAGCATGCTTACTGGCTTTAAGTTCAAGGGCGAAAGAGATCTTGTTAATGGAGTTTAGGTTGTAGAACTTGGCTGAGATTGTAGATTAGTTCTGGGTTACATAAACAATGGAAATTATGTTCTGGGAGGATATCCTATCTTTCTGGACAATTTCTTCAGTAAAGCTTAACATCTCATTGTAGTAACAGCTAGCTAGTACTTGTGTGGACCTATGCTACTACTGTCCAATGCTTGCATCCGAAGGTAATCAATCGCTATCCAAGGCAGACAGCATGATAGCGGACTACTGTAATCCTAACGCCAAGAGGCTGATCAAGAGACCTGACTCTGTTTAATGACAAGACATCGTTTATTTTCTTTATGCCAGTTTCCTCCCTTACAAAACAGGAGGAAAAATCTTCATAAAGTGCAGAAGGATTTAATACGTTAACTCATGCAAAATGCTTAAAACAGTGCCTGTCATGACAGAAGCACCCAATGAATATTACTGCCTAATTGTTAATATTAAAACTGTTAAGGTTGAAGATTTTTAATTATTTTCAGTTCTGTTTTATCAAAGAAAAAAATTACATGTAGTGTGGCATTAAGTATCGGTTTAAACACATTAAGGTATCACTAAAAGGTATAGTTTTTATTGCTTCTATGAGTCAAGTAGAAATTTAGTTACCATAAGCTTAGCTAAAATTCCAACCCAGTCATTTGTTTATTAAAAGTCCACTATAAACTGTAGGATAAGATTGTAGGAAATTGTAGGATTAGACTACATTTAAAAATAGAATTTAATAATTCTATCACTTAAGCATAGCCAAAGTTAAACTTCTGGTGTATTTCCCTTTAACTTCTAATTATGTATGATGAAATGTACAAGAAACCACATATGCGTGTGTATGTGTGTGTGTGTATGTATTGGATCCTCAGCTCCCACGTAACATTCCGGCATGGTGGCACACATCTGGAACCCCAGCACTGAAGAGAGGGAAGGGGGAGGGGTGACAAAAACAAGCAGATCCTGGGGGCTTGCTGGCCTAGCCACAATGGCCAGCTTCAAGTTCACTGAGAGACTCTGTCTTGGAAAATGGGATGGATTTTACCCGTTGTCAACTTCTGGCCTTTATACTTTATATAAGTAAACTTGCATACACACAACATGTAATATTTAAAAGACAAAAACTATGCTTTAAAGCACCCTCCCCCAACAGGTGAGAGCAGTGAAATATGCTTTTCATCTTCTCAAATCTCTCATGTTTGGCTTAACTGACGATAAAAGGATTCACCATTTGCTTCAGCATCAATTGCACCTCCTCAGTGAGAGCGAAAGCAGCCACCAAATATCACAGTAGCATTATGAAACCATTGTCACTGAGAGCTTCCCGACTGTCAGGGCCCCTGAACACATGCTGAGAACTTGCGCTCTATGATGCATTCCTCAAAATGGTCTTGCTATTCAGATGTGCACTTGCTCAGTTCCAGCAGAAATACTTCCAAAGAGGTTGTTCTAATGTATACTTCTACTAACAGTGAATTCGATTCTTACTGCTTTGCTTCTTAGGAAACTTTTAATTATTACTGATCCAGTAAACATGAAACAGTAATTTTTCTATAAGTATCTATTTTCTTTAGTAGGGCAAACATTATGTGTCTATAAACCATGCATCTCCTATTTTAAACTTGTAACAAACATTTTCCTAGATTATGGACAATGTTCCATAAATATGTAATAGCTGCATAACATTCTATGTATGTACACATACTTTCTGGAAGTCATCCTTAAATGTGAGATGTTTAGGCTGCATGCTTGCTTCCTCCTCCTCCTCCTGCCTCCTCTACTGTCCCTCAACAGGATCTCACTATCTCAGCCTGTGCTGACCTCCAACTCATAATCCTCTTGCCTCAGCCTCCTGAGTATATTTTATTTTTCATTACAAATTTGGTTTCTTCCTTTCCTTTCCTTCCTTCCTTCCTTTCTTTCTTTCTCTTTCTTTCTTTTTTTTGTTTTGTTTTTTTTGAGACAGGGTTTCTCTGTGTAGTTTTGGTGCCTGTTCTGGAACTCATTCTGTAGACCAGACTGGCCTCGAACTCACAGAGATCCGCCTGGCTCTGCCTCCTAAGTGCTGGGATTAAAGGCGTGCGCCACCACTGCCCAGCCAAATTTGGTTTCTTAAATGGTGAATTCTACATGTGGAGGATGCTATATCTGTTTTGCTCAACACTACATTTGAAATGGCTTTGCTTTCCATTAGTAAACACTCTATATAATAAATGGGTAAATGATGAAGTACTCCAGAATAGTCACATTAATTTGCATGGGTTTCAAAAATGAGTTTTAAATATACAGTCTAGTGTAGCCTCAATTCATTTTAACTCTCAATCAGCAAAGAATTGTAATACTACATTGCATTATAAATGCTAACTTATACTATGTAAGCACTATACTAGCTTATATGTACTAAGTACTAATACTGTACATTTCTTTTCACTAGAAAACCTACAGCATTTAGCAGCCTATTACCCAGATAGCTTCCTGATATGTACAGAACGAAGAGAGCTCAGTTACAGTCCAATTCTTAATTAACAATACCAAGTAACTACTTACTTTGGCTTTCTGGAAAAACAAACGAAAACAGCCTCTTGGATCCACATTACAGTTTTTGGCCATTTCCATAATAAACTGCATTACCACAGCCTGATGTGCTATCTGTTCCATTAGAGCACCTTTCTGAAAAAGACACATACCAGAGTTATAGAAAATACTTCTGGAAAGAGACTCAATTGGTACTGAGGCAAACTTTGAATTTTTAGAGTACTTTAGATTTTACTCTTTAGTAAGTAAAAGACTAGCTAGACATAAAGTGAATGTCGTCTTAGTGCTGTTATGTGGACCAGAACGACTCCATGCTTTGGCTTGGTTCACATCCTGATTGCTTCATGAGAAATTTCACAGGTGACTTTCTGACTAGAGTACATGAGAAGGCCGCAGAGCGAGCACACTGGAAACAACAGTAAACCCTCGCAGTAAGCTGGAAAACAAACTGCAGGACTTCACAGTTCCTTCTAATGACCTTCCTGCCTTCTTTATTGTTGTTGTTGTTTGTGAAGACAGGGTTTCTCTGTGGAGCCCTGGCTGTCCTGGAACTAGCTTTGTAGACCAGGCTGGCCTTGAACTCAGAGATCTACCTGCCTCTGCCTCTGGAGTGCTGGAATGAAAGGAGTCTGCCACCACTACCCAACCTCCTGCTTTCATTTAAAGTAAACAGTGAAGGAAGGAAGGAAGGGAGGGAGGGAGGGAGGGAGGGAGGGAGGGAGGGAGGGAGGGGAGGGAGGGAGGGAGGGAAGGGATGGAGGGAAGGGATGGAGGGAAGGGATGGAAGGAAGGGATGGAAGGAGGGATGGAAGGAAGGATTGATTGATTCTATTAAAAGTTTCCAGACACTCAAGGTTCATACAATACCTGCTCAGCTTCTAGATGAAAACACCATAAAATAAGATATTTAGCAGTTTCTTCACATACAATGTATGGATGGTCAGACAGAAATCTCTGACTATCATCCCACCGACTCAACATACCTATAAAAGAGAATTGAATCACATATGTCAACTGTTTCCTTCCTTCCTGTGAGGCAAAAAATGAATTCTAAATGTCTCTCTTTAAAGACAGTTCCCAGTACCAGAGCAGTGTGTATGTGAGAGGGCAAGCCAAGAACACTAATACCTCCTAAAGCAATACCCAGCAGACTCAACGACAGCAAGTTGTATTTCAGAGAGCCTGACTTCAGAAGAGTGACAGTGGAATTCCGCTGCTTACAGGAATGCCTCAAGTCCCCAGACACTGCGACACTTGGTCTTCCTTAAGGTTAAAGGGGAGCATGTGATTTTGAGATAGATCATTTACTAAGAGAACAGTGCTTTCCATTAGAAAGATGGTTAAGAATCTGTTCCTGAGTGGCTGCAGCAAAGGACTGCAGATGGCCACAGAGCTTGTTCAAGGACAGCCTGAGCAACTCTGCAAGACCTTGTCTCAAAAAAACAAACAAAACCAACAAACAAAAAAGGGGGCTGGGGCTGGTTCAATGATCAAAGTGTTTGCCTATTCTTATGCATGAGGCCTGAGGCTCAATCTGTAGCACAAAAATCTTTGAAAAGCAAGACTTTAAAAATTATATGTGGCAAATTTAAGGGCTTACTAAACATTCAAAATAAATTAGAATATCTCTAATTTTTTTTTTTAAAGAGTCCAAGATAGAGAGTCAAATGTAGACATTTATCAATTCAGGAAACTTTATCAACTAGGAAACAAGCAAGTCAGTATTATAATAACTAATATACTGCAATTATTTTAGTCACATTAGGCAATACTAATGCTGTCTGTTCAGTGTATACAGTAAACAATTTTTTTTTTAAAAAGTAGTTGAACATTATAAACGCTGCCATTTCAAGATATGAACGAATCTAAGTAGTACTTAGCATGCATCTGCATCTTTACCTAATTTAATTTAACAAAGACACTATTGCCAAGCAACATGGGACCTGGAGTGTGCTGTTCAGGGTTACATTTGAATGAACTGAGTATCACAATGTCAGAAACTTTAGTTTACATACAGAGCAAAAACAGTGTGGATATTATTAAGCCATTATCAAAGTTTCAAAGGACTGTCTTGAGAATATGACAATAAAACTTAGCTCTCAACACAAAATGAATTCCTACATACTAAATTTCATATGAGAACATAAGATCAAAACCAAAGACAAATACCTTACATTGCAACATGTGGGGAACCAATTGAAAATATACTATCTTTAGAAAAAAGTTGGGGCAATTTTAGTCTTTTTTTTTTTAGTTAAGAAAAAAAGGGGGGGCAGAGTCTTCTACATAACTCAAGAATCCCTCAATCTTTAAACTTCTCCTGCCTCTGCCTCTCAGTGATAGGATTACAAGTGTGCACCATACTTTTCTGACAGTTGGGTCATTGAAGATTCTAAGACACAGAATGGTTCTGCAAATTTATTTAAAACTACTTCCCCAGAAGTTAATGAATGCTGGAAATCTGAGTTCATGAAAGTACAATCCTTATTTCTTATACCTAAAGACATAAAATGACTCCTATGGCAGTTTCTGCCCCCTCTCCCTTTTCCCCATACTTTGTTTTGAGAGTATCTCATGGAACCAGGCTGACTTTAGCAGCATTATGACTTTACAAAACCCTGTCCATTTGGACTCTGAATTAAGACAGTATGAAAAGGATTGGGAACACTTGCTACCAATCCGTTACATGAAGTTTTTATCTTTTTAATACCTAAGCCACTTGAGACTTGACAAAGATATTAGATCTTGATTAGTATGAAATTGTGAAGTTACAAGTAGTCCATCTAGGTCTTAAAGAGAAAAGGTGTGGAATTTTATAAGGAAGTATTTAAAGAGAATCCAGAGTTACAAGAACAGAACATATCTGAAATTGCTGTTATTTTGAAATTTGTAAGCAGAGTAACACAATCTAGGACGATGGCCAGGGATGGTCTGAAGCTCAGCTTCACCTCAGGCAAGTGCCCTCGTATACCTCGGTGTCTTCCCATGTAGAGTAGGGCTAAAACAGTACCTGAAGGATTTTTATGAATTAAAGATAGTAATTCATATAAAGCTTTTAGAACAGTGCCTCACCTAGTAAACACTTGATAGCATGTATTAACACAATAGTGAATAATTCACTCATATAGCAAATACTTATTAAGACAATCTTTTGGTTAAGGAGAAGCCAACCACTCAAACTAACCAATTTCTCTGAATTCTTAGACTAGCTTACTTTGACAAATTAATTACATACCATCTAAATGTCATCAGTTCTCAATGGTCTATGATTCTTAAAATTGCTCCCAGTACACATACTCTGCATTAGATTTACAGAATATACTTAACATTTTATACCATCTACGGTAACTATCTGCTACAACTCCTCTGGCTAGGCTGCAAGACCCTTGAGAAGACTGACTACTTTTCCTGCCTGAGTGCTCCTGTGTTTCTATCACCAGACAACTGGTTTTCACCTCCATGCCTATGCACAGTCATGTTAGTAAAAACCAAATCCATCCTTCTCCCTGCCACCCTACAGTGCTTCTGAGGTTTCAGGTTACCCCATCAGGTATTCTAGAAACTCCTCTGACTTCCCAGTTCTCTGGCATCAAACTGACCATGAAGTTCAGTGGCTATACTATTATATACGAAATACATTTTTAAATATTAAGCCATGCCAAAATTTTAGAATAAAACCTTAAAATATTTTTCAGGTAATAAAAATAAGTATATTTGTTGTGAAGAACTTAGTTCCCAAATTTAAAAAAAAATGTAATTCTATCATAGAAACAATTTAAATCCTACAATACATATGTTTTCAGTTCATTTTATTTTATATTTTATTCAGTACTTCATAGCATGTTTTTTAAAAACAGGATATTAATTTTTTTAAAGTAAAGCACAAGTGAATAGAATCGAGATATTATAAATGAAAAGTTTTTATACAAATGTTTATAGTTTTTGATAAATTCCCCAGGGACCACATTCTACAGAGATTCAGAAAAAGCTGAATCAAAGTTAACTATGGCTGGAAGGGAGAACGATGTGCTCTAAAAAACCACTGCACAATTCAAAGAGCAGCTCCAAGAATCACAAAGATGGTGATGTTAAAGGGGTCAAACAGTTAAATAACTGTAAACGGTTGTGAATTTGAATAGGAAACAAGGTGTGTCTAAATCAGCACTTTGATTTCTAAAGCATGAATCAACCAACCAACAAAAATGTAAAGGAAAGTCAGATTCAATAATCTTTAACACTGCAACAATGGTACCATTTAATCGGTAAACTTCATCTAAGTAGAAGGGTAAAAATCAACAGGAGAAAAGAGTCATCCAACAGTACAAGGGAGAATTAGGAAGAACTATGGAGAACGTAAGTGCAAACGAGACAAGTATTGGTTTGAAGTGTCTGCTGTCCTACACAGACAGCTCACCTTCACCAGGCCCTCTTTTAAGAGTCTACAACGGAATCCAACTTTGGAAAGTCTCCACTTGGAAGCTTTAATTACAGCTGCCATTCCAGATGTTTTTTAAGGAGTTCATCAATATACCTATCAGTCTGACAGTGCTTTTTTTCTTTACTAATAGCATACACTAACATAAGTATTTGCTTTCTCCAAAGGTGAACTGCATCAAACCTTCAAACTCTTGTCTCAGGCCTCTATCAACTGTGCTATCACTTTGTAAATGTGGATTCTGCTATCTCATCACCTCTGTAACTGTAAATTTAGTCCACTCTATGTTCATGGAACTTGGCAAGCAGAAGTAGCAGATGCCCCAGATGCCTATTTATATATAATAAAATACACATATGCCAGAGAGTGGAAAGTTAAACACATGAAAAGTTTGGGAGCCTACTACCTTAGGAACATTTCTGTGGATCCAATGTGCTGCAGCAAGTAGGGTATCTCCTCCAAAGTGAAAAGCCAATGTGCATTTCCACTAAGAAACAGGTACAATGTGAATCTGGGAGTGGCTATAAGTCTGGTTGGATTTGAAGACAGCAAGGGTCTGGTTAGTATTACAAGATGAGATGCTGGAAGCTCACAACATGCAATGGTAAACAACTGCTTATTAATCACCGATGGATGTCAAGCCAGCCTTTTTTCCTGGCCATCTGATTAAGCACACAACAGTTTCATAAACTAAGGGATCATGTCTTAGGTAGGCATAGGCTTAAGATTATACACAGACTCAAGAACATGGAATCTTTTCATCAAGGATGTTTCGGTAACCTAGTCCAGTAGCATCAATGAATACCAAATTTTTCAGGAGCAAAAACTCATGCTAAAACCCCAATATGGCACCACATTCTATAGAATTAATTATCCAGTCATAAAGTAGCAGCTTGAGTACACTGGTCCAATTTCTTCTTGGAGGGATCAATAATCCCTCACATGAACAAGCCCTTTCTAGAGCTGAAGTGTCCTCTCTCTTACCATGCTTCTACCAAATTACATTTTGGGGTGTACTAGATGGACTGGTCACTGTACCACATTATTTTTGGCTCATTTTATATCAAAATAAATGATGAACATGAACTCATGAAATTCACTGGTCTTACCATGGACTACTCAGAAACAGCCGGTTTTACACAGTGAGGAAAGGGTCTACTGAAGACTGAGTCTCAGTGTCAGGTGGATTACAACATCTTGTGAAGCTGGGATGTTTTCCCACACAGAACTGCATTTAACCGAAGCACTCAATCTACAACAAAAGAAGGTACTATTTCTCACTTACTAGGTGACATAGCTTCAAAGCAACCAGCCTAGAGAATGCCAGCTGGGCAAAAGCACCACTAGTGACACTATTCTCTCAAATGCTATGTGTGTCCAGAAAGAAGCATCAGTAGATGGCACATCACATTCCTGCAGCAGAGCACACGGGTCTTGGTAGCAGGACTGAAGTAGGAATGGCAACTGACAACACAGGACTCGTTTACAAATTACTATCTTCTAACCCTGTGATTCAAGACCCTGCTGGTTTAAAGACTTTAATATCCATCCAAGAGAGGGCTGCTTATTCCTTCTGTTTCTATATATGAAATGACACAATGATACACGTAGAAATGTGAACTTGTGTGTTTCGCTCTTGTTTTTTTGGCTATTTGTGACAGAGTCTCATAGTCCAGGCCACCCCTAGCTTCAGCCTCTTCAGTGCTGGGATTACAAGCACATGCCACCATGCCCAGATTTCTTCAGGTACTAACTATTCTTGAATTAAGTACAGTTTTTCCTTTTGAAGCAAAAAAACTTTGAGGGGGCACAAATGGAAAAAGGTTTCAACATGTCATTGATGAATAAAACACAACAAAAACCATGTCTGTTAATTCACACAATACTTGAATAAAAAAAAAAAATATGGTCTGAAACTCAATTCCTCACACTGCCAAGCAGCATTTTCAATCTAGCAGTACTGCACTGCTTGTAAGTTTCAGAACGTAATCATGCATGTATTTTCTGATTCTGCAATTTCTAATGCTGTTGCCTAATCTCCATGGAAAATCCTTATCTGTCCTTCCTAAACAAACTCAAACATTGCCTCCTCCCCTGGGAATCCATCATTTACTTCAACCCTCCACCCCCCACCCCCATCTTCCCACAATAGAAAAAGCCAGTTTGGGACTGGAGAGATGGTTCAGTCATTAAGAGTGCTTCCTGTCCCAGCACCCATGTTGGGTAGCTCACAACTACCCCTAACTCCTGCTCCAGGGGATCTGACGCCCTCTTGTGCTCCTCATGGGCCCCCTACACATGTGGCATATACTTACAGAGATATAAACACAGAAAGATTAAAACATCTTAAAAAATGGCATTTGTGTGTGTGTGTGTGTGTGTGTGTGTGTGTGTTCCGATCCCGTGGTTAGGTGGTTCAGAACCAACCATAACTTCTGCTCCAGCGGATCTGACGCCCTCTTGTGGTCTCCTTGGGTCCCCTATACATGTGGAATATACTTACATAGACACAAATACATATAAAGATTAAAAAATAAATCTTAAAAAAAGTCAAAAGTTGTATCTTAGATGTGTGTGTGTGTGTGTGTGTGTGTGTGTGTGTGTGTGTGTGTGTGTATTATCTGAGCAACATGTCAAGGAACTATGAATTACACATCATCCATCTAAACCCAAGAAAAGGAAAAAAAATGAGTGTTGGAGCTGGTAGGATGACTCCGTGGGTGAAGGTACTTGCCCCAAACCTGATGACCGAAGTTCAATCCCTGGCACCCACATAGTGGAAAAGGAGAAAACTGATTCCATCAAGCTGTGCTCTGCCTTCTACACATGTGCTGTGGCATGCACCTGACCCCTCCCCACTGCCCATGAAAAGAAAATATATAAAATTTTTAAATGAATGCTTATCTTTTAATGCTAAGAAAAAATAGCAAAGAAACAACAAAAAAAACAAAACATACAGTCAGTCAAGAAATGCAAAGGGGTGATAACCATCACAGAAAGCAGCATTAGCCGACTGAACTGTGCTTCTCTTTACAACCTAGTTTTAGATACAAGCAAGGTCTGAAGCACATTTGTCAACCCCGCCACATGCAACAACACACGTGGAGCTGGTCACATGGTTTTTAGACCTCATTTTAGAGGGTCAATTTTATACACATACAGATGATATCAAACACAATAAAGAAGAACACTTAAGTAGTAGACTCACCAAAATGTCGGATTTTTTGCTCATATTTCTGCATAAATGATTGTGATTTATCTTCATCTTCTGTTTTTCTTTTATCTTGATTAATAAAACTCTGAAAAAATTTAGTAATTAAAATCAATATTTTAATTCAATTTCTTCAGATGCTGAGTGCTTAGCAATCTTTTCTATAGACATGATGTAATAAAAATACTGCATAGTACTGTGCATCATTAAACTAATCTGTTAAAACGTCATTAAAAAGTTAAACATTCTCATTTGGTAGTTTCATTAATTTTGTTTTAAATTATAAATTTATCTAGGGATCACACAGGAAAAATAGTTGAATGACTTCTCATTAACCAGACTGCCCTATCAAAGACAGGAATGGAAAGATTCTTTACATGTGTTATTCATTTCCAATAAACACTTGCAACTCTAGCCTAATCTTTGAAGCAAACTCAGCAAACCAAAGTATATAGAGTCAAAGATATTTACTATAAATTCTTAGAGAAGAAATAAAACAAAAATATAAACCTCGACTGCATGTCTAAAAACTTTCTCTTGGGAGGCTAAATAGTTTAATTCTTAAAACTAAGAACAAACTTCTACTAAGGAAGTATTTACATTTGTTAAGTAAGTCATGAAACAGACCAACAAGTTTCTCATCTTACCAGCAAAACTAGCACAACAGTTTCCCAGAGTATTCTGTGATACAGTTTATACCCAGATATTATCACTGCCAAATTGAAAAGCACAAACTAGCTCCCTGCCAGCTCGTATTTCAAAATAAAAGCACCTTGTACTTTTTTTTAAATCTAGACTAATACTGTCCTAGTCACAAATATACCTTAAAATTTTCTACTAGCCCCATTAAAAAAGCAGAAATACACAAATGACATTCATAACCTAATATATTCAACATATCATCATTTCAATGTGAAAGAAACACCAAAAAATTATTATTAACAAAGTATTTCATTTCTGGTGTTTTGGTATTGAGTAATGGAATCTGGTGTATACTTTTATACTTATAGAACATCCCAAATTGGATTAACCACATTTCAAGTGCTCAATAGCTCATGTGTTACTTATTAACATAGCCCCTGAGCAAGGATAACATTCAAAATTATGAAGCATTCTATATATGAATATATTAACTATATATTATATATATTTATTCTATATAAAAATATTATACACACACACACACACACACACACACACACACATATATTTATATGTTTTAGATTTGCTTCGGGTGATTCAGTATTTTGCCTGTCTGCATGTGTGCGTTCCATATGCATGTCCAGTGACCAGAAAGGTCAGAAGAGTGTTGGATCCCCTAGAACTGAAGTTACAGATGGTTGTAAGCTGCCATGCGGGTGCTGGGAACTGAGCACGGGTCCTCATGCTCTTAACTGAAGAGTCATCTTGCTAGCCCTGTTCTATATTTTAAGTTTTAAATTGTATATCTTAATAGAGTATGGATGATACAAGTATACCTACTTGGTAAAATTTTACCTATATTACATGCATACCAAAGCAAGATGTGAGCAATTGATGTGGAACATGGGGCTCCTAGTTACTTCCTGTCCAGAGAAATTTTCCATATTGAAATTTAAGCTTTAAGCCCAGTGGGGTTAAGAATGCTTGCTGCTTAGCCAGGCATAGTGGTTCACATCTTTAGTCCTAGCACTTGGGAGGCAGAGGCAGGTGGATCTCTGTGAGTATGAGGTCAGCCTGGTCTACAGAGTAAGTTCCAGAATAGCCACAGCTGTTACATAGAGAAACCCTGTCTCAAAAATAAAATAAAATAAAATAAAATAAAAAAAATAATAAAAAAAAGGATGCTTGTTGCTTTTCCATAGTTTAGTTCTTAGCACCACATCAAAGATCTCACAAACGCCTTTAGTTCCAGCTCCACAGAATCCAGTATCCTATTCTGGGCTCCTCCAGAACCTGTGCACGCGTGGCTTACAATCACACAAACATACATGCATGTAAACAAATGAAAAAAAAAAAACACTTTTAAACTTTAAAAAGATCCCAATTCCACCCCAAGTGTATGTCCATGGGTTAGTGAAGGGAAATGATGACATGTAAAGGCCTCATTGCTCTAAATTCTCTTCAGAAATATAGTACTGTTTCAGACTCAGAAAACACTAATATACAAGATCTACCTTTATCATAAAAATAAAGCTTTTAGCTTCTGTGAACTGTTTTCCTTAGCCATTTTGACAAAGAGAGAATCAAAATATTTATACCTATCTGTATATTCACAGACTTATGTTTCTCCAAAGTAATGTTTAATAGAGGTTACTATTCAATATTTACTCAAATTTTATTCTGTATTAAATACATTGTTCATAAGTTATCGAGTTTCACCTTTCTTCCCTTTTTCATGCACTATGAAATCAATCTTTAGAAACTCTAGTTTCCAAATAGGAAACAAATATATAAACCCAGAGTAGTTTGAGAAAAATGGGATTTTAATAGTTCAGCCAAGCTAATAATGTCCTTTGTTAGTACTTGTTAGCGCTACCAATGAACATCATTATAGGGACATCATTTTATGGTGATATTTTATTTGTACTGAAATGTGATTTTATTTGAATGTTAATAAATAAAGTTGCCCGGGGGTCAGAGCTAATAGCAAGCCATAGCAGAGCTGGACGTTCGTGGCGCACGCCTTTAATCCCAGCACTTGGTAGGCAGAGCTAGGTAGATCTCTGTGTTCAAGGATACAACCAGCATTGGAAACACACGCCTTTAATCTCAATACCAACCATAGAAGACCTGGAGGTCTGTACAGACAGGCAGTGATGAGGTGGTCATGTGGTTGGGTTTACAACCAATGAGAAGGCAGAACAGAAAGTCTTTATAAAGACAAACACACAGGAAGTAGCTCTCTTGGCTGAAGAGGATCGTTGAAGCAGGAAGGGTAAGGCTCTTAGCTCTGACATCTTGGGCTTTTATCTTTACATTGGCTCTGTGTTTCTTATTCAATAAGACGGTTGGTTACATCTACATCATTTTCTTTCTTTCCTTTTTATTTTGAGGGGAGTGTGTGTGTGTGTGTGGTTCTAGGAACTGAGCCTGGGTCTTGACACACTACACAGGGGCTCTTCACTGAGCTCCAGCCTCAGTCCTTTTCACTTCTTTATTTTGAGATAAAGTCTCACTAAATTGCCCAGGCTTACCTTGAACTTGTACAATGTCTGCCTCATCCTCCCAAGTAGGCTGGATTACAGGCCTATACTATATATCAGGCCAAGCAGAAATGTTTTCATTCTTAAAGATATCTTTCTTTTTCCGTTTTATATTTTATGTGTTTGGGTGTTTAGCCTTACACATATGTGCACCACACACATGACTGTGACCACAGGGGCCAGAAGAGGGCATGGGATTCCCTGGAACTAGAGCTGCAGATAGTTATGAGCCACCGTCTGGGTGCTAGAACACAAACCTCGGTTCTCTACAAGAGTGGACAGTACTCTTAACTAACCTTTCAGTCTCACAGTTTAGCATTCCTTCCTCAGACTTAATCCAGTAGTACTTGATTAGGTAATTTTCAACTTCTTCATTAATAAAATAAGGTGGCTCGATTAAAAATCCCCGAAGCTTTGACCACTGCTTTAGAAGACACAGAATGAGGCTGTGAGCAAAGTAATCTTAACTCTGACTCATTTGCTCTCATCAGTATAAATGTCTCTATCCTTAAAAGAGGTGAACGCTTTTCTACACATTTCCTCATGTATATAAACAGTATATTAGACAGCAAATGAAAATTGCCTACAGAGGTTAGGGGTATCAGCTCAGTACTATAGTGCCTTGCGTTTGACTTCCAGCAACACAAAAATAAAACCCCTAAAACAAAAAAATTGCAGGTAATAATCTGTAGCTGTAAGAGCTTTCAAACTTCTAAATACAATTTAAGCAACTGTATTTAAGAAATAACACTATATACGTCCTAACATGAATTTTATACCACAGTAGTGACCTTCGTTAAGTAGGATGAACTATTTTTTTTTTCTTCACTACTTGAAGAAGATAAAATGCGGGGTGGATAACATCAAAATGTTTTCACAATTTGCTTAAACTGGCTCTGCCACATTCTTTCAACAACAAGCTCTCTAATTCTACAATTTAAATCCATTTCTTCTTCAGATTCAAAAGGGAAAGCGAAGGCTTCTATACACTAGTGAGAAACCAAATAATGTCCTGAAGAAAACTTAGAGCTGGTGAGGTGGTCAGGCAGGTCAAGGGACTGATGGCCTGACATTATGTAAAGAAAGGACCAACTCCACTAACTTATCCTCTGACCTTCACACACATCCCCTGGGTGATTGATATACTGTGTACCCCAATAAAGCTTTCCTGAGGATCAGAGGACAGAGCCAGCCACTAAATTAGACATAGAGGTCAGGCAGTGGTGGCACATACCTGTAATCCTACCATTCAGGAGGCAGAGATCCGTCTGATCTCTGTGAGTTCAAGACCACACTGGGCTACATGAGAGAAACAGAACCAGGCAGTGGTGACACACAACTTTAACCCCAGGAATGAATATTGCAGGACACAGAAAGGTATGTAAGGCATGAGGAAACAGCAACTCTCCTCTTGAGGCTGAAGATTTCGTAGAGGTAAGCTAGTAGCTGGCTGTTCTGCTTCTCTGATCTTTCAGCTTTCACACCAATATCTGGCTCTGGGTTTTTTATTATAAGACCTTTTAAGACTCAAGTTACAATGCCCTAGTAAGCTTGCTCTTGTGCACACACCTGCTCTCTCCCCCCATACCCCTTATACTTATACTTACACACACACACACACACACACACACACACACACACTTGTAATTAAAAAAAAACAAAAACCTAAACATCAAACAAAAAACTACTCACTCTGCCAGTTAGTGGTCCCACCACTCACAAGCTAAGGAAGAAGAGTTGTTTGTTTTGTTGTGTTGTTTGTTTTGTTTCGTTTTTTGAGACAGAGTCTCTTTATGTAGACAAATCTATCCTGGAAACTATGTAAACCAGATTGGCCTCAACTTACAGGGACCTTCCTGACTCTGGCTGGGGTTTGAAGGCATGTGACACAATGCCCTGCTGATTATGAGTTTGGAATGAGACATGGATACATGGCAAGAACCAGTCTCAAGACTGGGTGTGGTGCCACATGTCTTTTTTGGGGGGGAAGCAGAGGCAGGCAGATCTCCGAGTTTGAGGCCTGCCTGGGGTATAGAGCAATTTCCAGACCAGCCAGGGCTACATAATGGGACCCTATCTAAAAAACAAAGTAAGACAAAACAAAACAAACTGATTCTGCCAAATAAATAAATAAGTAACAAAAAAACTATTAATTTGGCAAAAGTATTATACTATTTAAAAGTCTGAATTATCTAGATTATTAATTGTAAAGGGCTGTGTGGTGGTACTGTGTTCCCCAAAATATTGTGTACCCTAATAAATTTATCTGGGGTCAGAGAACAGAAAAGCCACTAGATACTTAGGATAGGCAGTGGTACCATACGCCTTTAATCCTAGCATTCCAGAGGCAGAAATCCATCTGTTCAAGGATACAGCCAAGCATGGTGACTCCCAGAAAGCGAGCCTTTAATCCCAGGGAGTGATGACAGAAAGCAGAAAGGTATATAAGGTGTGAAGTCCAGAAACTAGAAGCATTTGGCTGATTAAGCATTTGGCTGGTTAAGCTTTCAGGCTTTTGAGCAGCAGTTCAGCTGAGATTCATTCTGGATGAGGACTCAGAGGCATCCAGTCTGAGGAAACAGGATCAGCTGAGGAAGTGGCAAGGTGAGGAAGATGTGGCTTGTTCTACTTCTCTGATCTTCCAGAGTTCACCCCAATAACTGGCCTCAGGTTTGATTTTATTAATAAGAACTTTTAAGATTCCTGCTACAGGGCTGTTTCAAAGTTTCAATACTAATACTTATAAGAGAAGACTGGCACCTAAAACAAGACAGGGGTGCCTAATTCCTTCACTGTTATTCGACATGGTGCTTGATATCTCACAGCATTAAGACAGAAGAATAGAAAAGGAAGATATGTGTTCTTATTTGTAAATAATATAATCCTATTGGCCGGAGACCCTAATGACTACACTAGAAATACCTTTAATTTGATACACTTTCAGCAAAATTGTAGGATACAAAACTAACATAAAAATCAATAGCTTACAGACTAGTAACATGCTGAGAAGTAAATCAGAAAAAAGACTGTATCACAATTGCCTTAAACAGAGACAAAACAAAAGACCTTGGAATAAATCTACCTCTACCAAGGAAGTAAAAGATACTGTCTATAGTACAAACCCTAAAACGCTGAGACAAGAAATCAAAGGAAATGGAAAGATCTCCTATGTTGATGGAATACAAGATTTAATACTGTGAAAATGGCTATCATACCAAGAGCAATTACAGATTCAATGCAATCTCCATCAAAATCCCAATGTGTTTCTTCACAGAAAGAAAAAAAAATCCAAAACACTCACATGGAAGCACAAAGACCACAGACAGCCCAAACACCACTGTGCTAAAAGAACAATGCCAGAGGTATCAGTGTACTTGATTTCCATGGTACTAGAGTCACAGTAACAAAAACAGTACACTATCAAGCAGCCACAGCTGACCAAGGTGTCACAAATAAATTAATATATCAGAGAAAAGGCAGCCTCTTTAAGTGGTAATGGCAAAACTGGATATCCACACATGGAAGACTCTAGATCCTTATCTCTCATCCAAAAGGATCGAACCTGAATGTGAGACCTGTTGTGGAATATTATTTTAAGATGTGTTACAATTGTTTATGCTCTTTTGGGGGGCTCGCCACCCAGCTCACAAGTCTCACATGGAAGCTTATTCTTAATCATGAATGCCTGGCCTTAGCTTGTCTTGTTTCTTGCCAGCTTTCCTTAAATTATCCCATCTGCCTTTTGCATCTGGGCTTTTCCCGTTCTCCTCTGTAAATCTTGTTTTTACTCCGTGGCTTGCTGTGTAGCTGGGCAGCTGGACCCTGACGTCCTTCTCCTTCTCTGGCTTCTTCTCCTCGTCCTAGATTTCTCCTCTCTGCCTGTCAGCCCCACCTATCCCTTCTCCTGCCTCACTATTGGGCATTCAGTTCTTTATTAGACCATCAGGTGTTTTAGACAGGCACAGTAACACAGCTTCACAGAGTTAAATGCAACATAAACAAAAGTAACACACCTTAAAATAATATTCTACCACAGTGGAACATTTGTTTAATGATGCAAAGATGTGTTGCAAGCTGGGTGGTGGTGGCACACGCCTTTAGTCCCAGCACTGGGAGGCAGAGCCAGGCGGATCTCTGTGAGTTCGAGGCCAGCCTGGGCTACAGGAAAGGT
Organism: Peromyscus aztecus; assembly: GCA_902168405.1. Taxonomy (NCBI): domain Eukaryota; kingdom Metazoa; phylum Chordata; class Mammalia; order Rodentia; family Cricetidae; genus Peromyscus; species Peromyscus aztecus. The sequence goes on along the minus strand of CABHPQ010172641.1, from coordinate 6,355 downwards.
GCAAAGCTACACAGAGAAACCCTGCCTCAAAAAACCAAAAAAAAAAAAAAGATGTGCTGCATTCTTTTATGTTGCATTTGTTTAACTCTGTGAAGCTGTGTTACTTTGCCTGTCTTTATAAAAACACCTGAACGGCCAATAGCAAGGCAGGAGAAAGGATAGGTAGGACTGGCAGGCAGAGAGAATAAAAGAGGAGAAATCTGGGAGGAGGGGATCAAGGAACAAGAAAAGGAGAGGAAGACTCCAGGGGCCAGCCACCCAGCTGGGCAGAGAACAGGAAGGAAAGAAAAGATATAATACAGAAATGGAGAAAGGTAAAGGCCCAGAGGCAAAAGGTAGATGGGATAATTTAAGAAAAGCTGGCAAGAAACAAGCCAAGCTAAGGCTGGGCATTCATATGAAATAATAAAACTCCGCGTGTGATTTATTTAGCTAGGTGGCAGGCCCTCAAGGAATAAAAAGTAAAAAACAACCAACAAGAGACCTGAAACTTTGATAATAGTAAAGGAAAAGGTACAGAAAACACTTTAAGATAATGGCATAGGAAAGACTCTGAATAGGACTCCAGTCAGTCAAGAAATAACACCAGCAATTAACCAGAGACTTTATACAGTTTCCACGTAGAAAAACAAAGAGATAGCCTAGAAAATGAGATAAAAATCTGTGTTAGCTATACCTCAGACAGAGGTCTAATACCTGTTTTAAGATTAAAATGTTTTTTTACATTACTTGTTTATTTTGCATAATGGGCATGTATGTGTGTGCGTGCAACAGAACATGTGTGGTGGTCGGGAGACAATCTTCAAGTGTTTCTTTCTCCCTTCACCATGTGGGTCCTAAGGATCAAACTCAGGTCATTAGACTTGGTGGCAAGCATGTTTACCTGCTGAACTGTCTCACTGCCCCTAATATCTTTTACTATAGTTCACAAAGAATCAAAACAAACAGCCCAATCAATAAATGGGCTAATGAAATGAGCAGACAATTCTCAAAAGATAAAATACAAATGGCTAATAAATATATGAAAAAATTTCACACCAGCAGCCATCCAAGAAATACAAATTAAAACTATATTGAGATTCCATCTCACCCCAACCAGAACAGCAGCCATTACAAAAACAAGTAACAGCCGGGCGGTGGTAACACACGCCTTTAATCCCAGCACTTGGGAGGCAGAGGCAGGCGGATCTCCTTGAGTTTGAGGCCAGCCTGGGCTACAGAGTGAGCTCCAGGAAAGGCGCAAAGCTACACGGAGAAACTCTGTCTCGGGGGAAGAAAACCATAACAACAAATGCTGGCAAGGTTGCAGACAAAAGGGAACACTTACACACTAACAGGATGCATGAGAGCCCAGCTACTATGGAAGTTAGAATGTAGGTTTCTCAAGAAACTAAAAATAGATCTACCATAGGGCCCAGCTATATTACTCCTGGACATTTACCTAAAAGAATGTCAGTCAATATATCAGAGATATTTGCACACCAAAATTTGTTGCAGCACTATTTTATTAGCTAGGACAATAGCTAAGTTATGGGACTAACATGGGTGTCCAATAGCTGAATGGATAAAGTGAGAGTAAACATACACCAGTATATACAGAGAAAACACACCATTTTATAGCCATAAAAAAAGAATGAGGTTATGTGATTTGCAGGAAAATAAATTGTACCTGGATATAATCATATTGCCTGTTTTCTATCATGTGTAGGCCCTAGATTTTCTATAAATATACACAATCACTAAAGTACAACGTGAAACTATCTAGAGGCACACAGGCAACTAACAGGAAGGGGAATGGGTGAGTAAAGGGAGAATGGAATGGAAGGGTATAAGAGCTGACTATGTCAAAGTACATGTATATATTGTACACTTGCATGAAAATGGCTTTCTGTAACCTAGTATAATAAAATTTAAATTAAAAAAATAAAAAGACTACCTGAGTTTACTAAACCTGTGCTGGTAAGCTGAATGACTTTATTTACAAATCCAGTAACTACGTGTTACAAAACTGACAGGAAGCTGACAGCAGAGTACCATCAGGAAGCACTCACATATTAGCTGCAGAACACAGGCCCACGCTATCACGTTACCCGACTTCATCTTCCCAGCTACCCTCATGTTGAAGAAAGCAAGGCCTGGAGATGTCTGCTGGTTAAGAGGACTTTCCGTTGCTATGCTAACAGTTATTTACAGAAGCGTCTGCTTTTCCTTCTTCATTTTTATCTGTGGTGCTGGGAATGGAACCCAGGGTCTCTTGCATGCTCTACCTCTGAGCCACATACCCAGCCCCTTCTCTTCTTCCTTTATGGCCCAACAAAAGGTCATACCTTATTAAAAACATCCTTGCTAATGGCATCCATGTTCCAGAGACTCATCCTCTCTCTCTGGACCAGAGCCGCCTCCTTCTGTCGCCATTCTTCCTCCCGCTGCCTCAGTTCTGACACTGCGGTCTGCGCTTTGGCATGTTCCTGATCCAAGGACTCAGAGTTATGCAGTGCTAAGCTGCCAAGTTTCTGCTGGGCTTCAGCAAGATTCCATTTGCACGCCACAGAGCTCTTCACAAATTCTTTCTGCTTTTGGCAAGCTAGCTCAATCCCATCGCTATACATCTAAATAAAAAGTAACAACAACAGTATTAGTAAGGAATGAAGTGGCAGCAATACCACAGTCCACTGCTTTTCAACTCCAAGGATCTCTGTGATGTTTCTGGAGCATAGTACATCTGTATTCTTTGTCCTCAATGACGTTTCACATCCATCAATTAGATTAATCTCTGAGCTTCTTTGTTCCTCTATGCCCCTCCCCTGACAACTAGCAACACAAAGCCTGGCGACTGTCAGTAACTTGTAACAGCTGGCCCACAACAAGCATCAGATGTGCGGGCTCCAGAATCCTTCACCAGAAGGAAAGCAAAGCTTAAGTCCAGTTCCTCAGTTCTTTACGGCTTCTCATCCTGAAAACCAGACCTTTAGAGCTTTAACCTGCAAGTTCTCCCTGCACTGAGCATCCTTTTATTATTTCCACTTTACTTCTGTGTTATCCACTTTACATTTGTGGTGATGTGGGAGTTTGTAATAGAAAATTCTACTTATAAATGATTCTATCATATAGGTATTATATATATTAACTTAATCCAAATCAAAAAAGTAAAGGTTAAATAAATTAAGAAGTGCCAACTGGTCTATCCTGGTGACTCTGCTCTACTGAGTAGTTACTTTTCATATTTGCATAATTCTTATGTAAATGCAATAGGCATTTAATTCCTTATATTCCTTGTTTCAACAACAAAAGCTGAGGGCTTTTTTTTTTTTTTAGGATTTCTTGGTTAAAAACACAATTTTATATTACTTACTGAGAATCACTGTTCTCAATCTGTTCCCACACCTGTTTCAGTATTCAAGCCTTTATAATTTTACATCTCAACTGTACAAATATAATTCTATTTTTTTAGTCTTCATTAGTCATTTTATACTCTACTCAGGTGATCCTTCCAAAAAAGTGGGGCTGGGGGGCTCATGCTATTTATTAGAGTCCACTATTAGAAAGCACAGACTCCTGAGTTCCAGTTACTTTTACTTCCTGGCTTAATTCTTCCCACCCTCAGGACCCTGTTTTCCCTGACAACCCTCTGTCCTCCTCCCAACTCCTGCCCAATCCTTAAGCCTTTTCTTGTCATTCTTTCCAAACCCAAGGTATACACATTTCTACAGCGTGGGTTTTTTTTGTTGGTTTTTTTGAGACAGGGTTTCAGTGTGTACCCTGGATGTCCTGAAACTCACTCTGTAAACCAAGCTGGCCTCGAACTCACAGAGATCCGTCTGCCTTGGCCTCCCAAGTAGTGTTTATTTTCAACAGGGTATATATTTAGTTTTCTCTCTGACTACCAGCTTTGTAAGGAGTCATAATTTAATAGCTGTTAGATGAATAAACTAATCTTTACTTCTTGAACAAACTGTTCTGAGGCAGGTAATAAACAAGCCTCTCCTACTTCCAGAGTTTTCGGGCACATTGAAGATTTCTACAGTATGTGTATGTGGACTGTGGCTGTATGTGGACAGTTGCTATCCTGGTACCTTATTTAGTCATTATGAAGGCTTAAAGCCCAGATACCACCTTGTCTCTAAATAACTAACACTTATTTTTACTTTTTGATACACGAGAAAAATTATGGGGCTAGAGACTTGACTCAGTGTTTAAGAGCACTTGGGGCTCTTGCAGAGGACCAGAGTTCGATTCCTCCCACCCATATGTTGACTCACAATTGTCTGTAACTCCAGGGCATTCAACACCCTCTTCTGAACTTGGCAGGCATCAGGAATGCATGGCGTGCACAAACATTCGTGCAAGCAAACAATCATATATATAAATGATTTTTTTAAAAAAGAAAAATAAGTTAACTGCACTTTAAAATGAAGCCATAAAAAGGAGGAAAATGAAGCTGTAAAACTTAATTTGTAAAAGACAAAGCCATACCAATAAAGGCTATTATGAATATATGGGGTATCTTCACTTTCTAATTATACAGAAGCAAATGTTTCTCAAATCAAACCAAATACAAGAATTATTTATATTTAAATTATTCTCCATAGACTACCCTTATACCATTTGGCCATACTATCCAACATGCATTGGAATGACTAAGTATAATATTGCATCTTTAAAAAAGAATGCAATACAGGGAATGTAACCCATGTTAGGGCAAGAACTCTCTGCTGAGCTAGATTCCCAGCCTATATTAGGTCTTATTTTAATCTGTGATCATATAAAATTTTAGAAGAATGTAATTTTAATGAACAAAAACTCTGCAAAGGAACTGTTATTTTTCAAGTCTACTGGTGTAACTTTACATCAAAAGTTCTCAAATAGCAAGCCAGACAGGGTCCCAGCACTGAGAGGGGTAAGTGGACATGGGCCCCATCCCTAACCAAGAAGCAATGTGCAATTGATACCTGCTAGAAAAGGGAAAATCACTTTTCTTCAGTGGAATGTTACTGGGTACCAGCAACCACACTCCAGGGCAGGCCGTATGCTGAGGAGTAGTTGGCCAACACAAAAGGAACTCCATGGGTTTTTGTGGACGTTTTGTTTCATTTCAGCATTTTAAAATTATTTCATTTAATTATTCTTACTGGTCTTTTTCTTGTTTGATTTTCACTTGGGTGGTGGTTTTGCTTTTTGTTTTTGTTTTTAAAAGAGAAAGAACATAAAGGTGGGTGGGCAGAGAGGTGGGAGGATCTGGGAGGAGTTAGGAGAGTGGAAAAACATGATCAAAAGACAGTGTATGAAAAAGTCAATAAAAAATATATAGAATTTATTTATTTATTTTTTAAATTACACTCATGATATTAATCACATTTGTGGTATTCATCGATTACATTCACAGTATTCATTCAATTATATATATGTGTGTGTGTGTGTGTATATATATATATATATATATAT